>BROG01000311.1:0-187500 GCA_030159075.1 Atrina japonica
GTGTGTGTGTGTGTGTGTGTAAAATTAATGTTTCAATATTCAGATGAAACGATTACTTTATATGGCGGTGAAAACGACAAATTAGGAAAAACATTTAAAGGTTAAAGTCCAATAAACACTTAACAAGGTACAACAAAGCCTTTGATCGAATAGGTAATGAAATAGGAAAACAAATACATTCAAGTGACAATGGCAGCGACGATGTAAAAATATTAATGATACCATTGATATACACTGCGAAATGAGGTAAGAATTCGATGTTTTTAACGATGTAGATAGAATTAGAAAGCGACCATGTTTATGTCAATGATACAACTAAATCTTCAGTAGTTGCACCACAACTATCACTAAGGTAAATATATACGATATGACTGAAAATTAATAAATGTCAAATGGTTGATAATTATAAAACAACTGATACTGATTTGAAGAAAATATATTAAAATCAAGTTCACTTGAATGTTTTAGCGAGGAACATAAGAATGTGGTATGTTGAGGTCATGAAACTGCCATCAGGTTATAGATGATTCCTTTAAATGGATAACATAACTGATTTATATAAAACACCATGCAATTTCTAGCTATTCCCAGCAGTCCGATTGATACAAAACTAGAAGGATAACCATACACAAGCACTTTAATTGTGATATAAAGAAAATTTGATAGAGGTTTTACCGTATTAGCTAGGTTCCCCCTTATTCACAACGTAACCCAAATCACCTTTTTCATGGTATAATGTTTTGTACGCAAGCCGTATCAGACGTTCCCATGTTATATATCCCTATTAATGCCAATTCAGATACTTGATATACAAATGTATTCGTTTTATAGTAATGGCAAACAGGGGATGCATTCCACCTCTGGATTTCCAGAGGTTCGTGTTTGTCCAATATCACCGGATTTGTATTTGTATCCTGGACATCCTGGAGATTTATATTTTGGTATCTTAGATTATCTCGAACGACTCGTAGAATATCACTATCATGCGCCTTTATGGCGAGGACTACAAACAAGATCATTTTGAAACGGTAAGTACAGATCCATAGAACGTACCTGGTTAAGTGTCCATGTACGTGACAAAACTGGAGCTAAAAGTTAAAAATTCAAGTAATAATTGTCAAACATATCAAACAGTTGTGAGAGTAATGAAGAAGTACGAATGGATACTTGAAAATCCAAGAATGTGATTTCATTTTCAGGACTACCTACAGCTTCTTCCTTCTGGTCCTGGGGATTCAAGCATCAAGGGGTAGTGATTATTGTCTTCCCGGAGATTTGCAGTGTTTCCCATCCAGTGGTGACTTTGCCACTTTCAGTGAAAGTATTAGTGGAAACATACTAACTCCTTTGGATCCTATGTATAAAAACTACACGTTAATGAAAAACACGTGGACGACAAAATATCCGTTCATCATTGTTCTGGTGACCTCCAATTCTGATATCCAGACAGCCATCTTGTTTGCCCGGAAGTATAACTTGCGTGTAACAATCAAGGGTACGGGACACGACTACAATGGAAGGTCTACCGGACATGGCGTATTAGAGGTAACTCTGTCAATATCCAGTCAAACTTCATTGTATTGCCAATATTTGTGCAGCCTAGTTTGTCATTATAAAAGGTGTATGCGGGTTGAGGGTGACCTTACATGAAAAGGACAATTAGTAAAGTAATCTTTAAAAAATGTGGCATAAAACAGGGTGGCAAATGAAACGTAAGGCATAATAAGCAAGGCATCACAAGTGATACTAATCCCGTCGTAATGGAAGTATTGTATAAAACCTGCAGAGCGCTGACAATAATATTTCAATGAAATAATCAATAGCTCTGTAAATAAGGGAGCGTTGGTTACAAAACGGGATATATACATTGTAAATCGTATACAATGTGGATAGGCTATACACTGTTACTGGCTTGACCTGTGTTATGTATACAGTGTGGATGGCTATACACTGTTACTAGGCTATAAACTGAGTGGCCTGTGTTATGTATACAATGGTACACTGTCAGTGGCTTGACCTGTGTTATGTAAATGTATTCAATGTGGATAGGCTATAAACTGATAGTGGCTTGACCTGTGTTATGTATACAGTGTGATGGCTATACACTGTCAGTGGCTTGACCTGTGTTATGTAATTGTATACAGTGTGGATGGCTATACACTGTTACTGGCTTGACCTGTGTTGGATGCTAACATGTTACTGGCTTCACACAGTGTGGATGGCTATACACTGTTAGTGGCTTGCTGTGTTATGTAAAAACAAGTGGATAGGATAGTGGCTTGACCTGTGTTATGTATATGTATACAATGTTGATAGACTATACACTGGATGCTTGACCTATGTATACAGGCTGTCACTGTGGCTTGACCTGTGTTATGTATAATTGTATACACTGTTAGTGGCTTGGATGTTATGTAAATGTATACAATGTGGATAGGCTATAAACTGATAGTGGCTTGACCTGTGTTATGTATATGTATACAATGTTGATAGACTATACACTGTTACTGGCTTGACCTGTGGCTGGATAGGCTATAAACTGTTACTGGTTTGACCTGTGTTATGTATACAGTGTGGATGGCTATACACTGTTACTGGCACCTGTATAGTGGCTATTGTTACTGGCTTGACCTGTGTTATGTATAAATGGTACACTGTTACTGGCTTGACCTGTGTTATGATACAGTGTGGATATATAAACTGTTATAGCTTGGCTTGACAGTGTGGATGGCTATACACTGTTACTGGTTTGACCTGTGTTATGTATACAGTGTGGATGGCTATACACTGTTACTGGCTTGACCTGTGTTATGTATACAGTGTGGATGGCTATACACTGTTACTGGCTTGACCTGTGTTATGTATACAGTGGTGGCTATACACTGTTACTGGCTTGACCTGTGTTATGTATACAGTGTGGATAGGCTATACACTGTCAGTGGCTTGACCTGTGTTATGTATACAGTGTGGATGGCTATACACTGTTACTGGCTTGACCTGTGTTATGTATACAGTGTGGATGGCTATACACTGTTAGTGGCTTGACCTGTGTTATGTAAATGTATACAATGTGGATAGGCTATAAACTGATACTGGCTTGACCTGTGTTATGTATACAATGTGGATAGGCTATACACTGTTACTGGCTTGACCTGTGTTATGTATACAATGTGGATAGGCTATACACTGTTACTGGCTTGACCTGTGTTATGTAAATGTATACAGTGTGGATGGCTATACATAGGCTATACAACTGGATACTACACTGTTACTGGCTTGACCTGTGTTATGTAAATGTATACAGTGTGGATGGCTATACACTGTTACTGGCTTGACCTGTGTTATGTAATGTGGAAATGTATACAATGTGGCTTGACCTGTGTTATGTAAATGTATACAGTGTGGATGGCTATACTGGCCTGACCTGTGTTATGTATACAATGTGGATAGGCTATACACTGTTACTGGCTTGACCTGTGTTATGTAAATGTATACACTGTTACTGGCTTGACCTGTGTTATGTATACAATGTGGATAGGCTATACACTGTTACTGGCTTGACCTGTGTTATGTAAATGTATATGTGTATACACTGGCTTGTGGATGTATACAGTGTGGATATACACACTGTTACTGGCTTGACCTGTGTTATGTTACAATGTGGTAGGCTATACACTGTTACTGGCTTTGACATGTACAGTGTGGATGGCTATACACTGTTACTGGCTTGACCTGTGTTATGTATACAGTGTGGATGGCTATACACTGTTACTGGCTTGACCTGTGTTATGTATACAATGTGGATAGGCTATACACTGTTACTGGCTTGACCTGTGTTATGTATACAATGTGGATGGCTATACACTGTTACTGGCTTGACCTGTGTTATGTAAATGTATAGTGTATGTAACATGTTACAATGTGGATAGGCTATACACTGTTACTGGCTTGACCTGTGTTATGTATACAATGTGGATAGGCTATACACTGTTACTGGCTTGACCTGTGTTATGTATACAGTGTGGATGGCTATACACTGTTACTGGCTTGACCTGTGTTATGTAAATGTATACATTGTGGATGCTATATACAGCTTGTGTGTTATGTATACAGTGTGGATGGCTATACACTGTTACTGGCTTGACCTGTGTTATGTAAATGTATACATTGTGGATGGCTATACACTGTTACTGGCTTGACCTGTGTTATGGACGTTTGTTACATGTCACATCTACAGCTACAAGATGCGTCGATCTTCTAAATTGAGCCTTGCTATTGGTTTGAATGTGGTATGGTCAGATACTTTTTTTTCATAGATTAGTTATAAGTTGGGCCCTAATTTCGAGCGCATCTGTTTAAATACCTATTTATCCGATATCTCATGGAGAACGAGACACAAATCCAGTGAATCTCTGATTTGAAAGACATATGACTATTGCGAGACTTTGACGTCAATTATTTTAGTTTAGTATTTTCTTTTCGTGAAAATGTCTTAAATATAAATCCATTTCGGGAACGTTACTTCCTGCTTTCTAGTGATCCAATTACCTATGCTTATTAACATTAAGAATTTATTTTTGTTATTACGGCGTGTTTACTACTATCTAAAACTAAATAACAATTAGGTAACAATGATTTTGTATCTTCTACCGGCGATCTACGTACATACCTTTAATTTTCAATTTTCTAAATTACATTTGAAAGAAAATTACCCGAGGTATTTTACGTTGAGCACAAGCGTAGTGTAGATATAATCTAGATATGCGAATTAGAGATGGGATTTACATGTTGCGCTCGAGTGCAATGAATGATAATATCGCCGTACCATTTATAGAGTGTTGTTGTAATTTTCAAAGTTATTTCTGCATATTTCTTTTTCTTCTGGAAAACAAAACATTCATTGATTAAATATATATATATATGTCTACTCTAAGACGGATTTGGCTATGCATTTAGATTTATTATTTGTTATTTATTATTTATTATTCAAGTCAACACAAAAATATACCGAAGTTGGTTTTAAACGATATATTGAACGTGAATTTCCATTAAACAATATGAAATTTTTGGAGAACAAGTTTTTCAGCGAACCGTCGGCATCCCTATGGGAACCAATTGTGTCAGCCGATCTGCTTTTTTTATGAAACAGACTTTATTCAGAAAAAAATATGCATGTATATCGTTTTGGCTCTTTAAAAAATCGAGCATGTTGTGTGATCTAAAAATGACATTTTTCAGACGAATGTGAATGCAATATGTATTAAACAGAACTCTCGCCATCGATTCTTTATGTTTCGACATATAATATAATATAATACCTATTTATAATATTGAAAGTATTATATAAACTCACATTTCATTACAATTTATGACATTACAATTAGTTAAGAGACAATACTTATGATGTAATGTATCATTAATTTTCATTTATATGACGATAATGCATTGTATTTATAGATGTAGGTTACGTCCACTTAAGTTCATGAATATATATGTGTGTGTGTGTGTGTGTGTGTGTGTGTGTGTGTGTGTGTGTGTGTGTGTGTGTGTGTGTGTGTGTGTGTGTGTGTGTGTGTGTGTGTGTGTGTGTTCACTTAATGTCGGATTTTTCATAGAATAAGACTAAACTCGGAATTCCGGATTCGTTATAATTCCGGAATTAACAACCACGTTTGATACAAAATAGATCAAACGAATTAGAAATGAAAACGTTTACAATAAATCAAGCATTAACATAACGTTTTTTGTTTACGTCAAGCTTTTATATCGTACAGATGATCCGATATGCCAGACGCGGTTTCAGCATATGAACATTTCATATACAAAGGCAAATTACCTACTGAAAAGTTTCTGACACTCTATTCCCATGATGTTTTGACTTCAATGTCCTGTTGTTTTATTATTATTATTATTATTATTATTATTATTATTATTATTATTATTATTATTATTTAGATAAACTTATCAAAATTGAAGTCCAAAAAAGTTCGTCTTAACACACCAAGGAGTCCGAGTGGAGAGATTGAACTTGGAGCAGGCAATACCTGGCTGGAAGTATATAAAGAGGTAATTTTGTTTTACATAATTATTACATGATAAAAAGTATAATGTATATATTAACATACCGTAATTATACACAGAATTCATTTGAGCCCCTGGACCCCGTTGCACACCGCATCGTTAAATTTAACGTACAGTTAGCCCATTGGTTTAACATTGGTTAACTTCACGTTAAATTTAACAACCTGTTGTGCAACGGGGTCCAGGTTTTTATCATTTTGCGTAGTTTTCACATCCTCAACACGTGCTAAGAAATATCTATAAAGCAAGTTAACGATATCAGGTTAAAAAGCAACTTTTACAGTTCAAATTGAAATGTGTTGAACAATTTAGATTGAGATAATACATTTCTGAATCTTTTATATTCTTAATTTTTTACCTATTATAACATTACTTATGTGCCCTCACATCGCCCATTTGTAGCTTTAAATGGAATTAGGGAGAGAAATAATCAGTATTCCACCTCCGGAAAATACTCGGAATTTGATTGGTTTAAAAGATGCAGCATGTTTTCGTATTAGATTATCTATCCACCTAATATTAGTTTTGATATCACCCAAGCAGAGCCCCTCACATGTGATGTCGCTTTTAGCAGACTAGAGATGTCAATAAACATGGCGGACAGCTTTGCTGTAACAGAACAAAGTTAGAATTTAAAAAGAACATTAAATAAAACTTTAAACATATAAATCACAACGTGATCTAATAGTTCCACAATAATAATAATAATAATAATAATAATAATAATAATAATAATAATAATAATAATAATAATATTTGTTTGTTTGCTTATTGTTGTTTAACGTCCCACTTAAGAATACTTCACTCATATGGAGACGTCACCAAATGCCGGTGAAGGGCTTCAAATTTTGACTTATGCTCGGCACTTACGGTCATTGAGCAGTGAGGGTTCTTTAACGTGCCGACACCTACTGTGACACGGGACCTCGAGTTTTACTGTTTCATCCGAAAGACAGGGAACCAACCTGCCGCCGACGGGACTCGAACTCGCGACCTCACGATCCAGAGTCGAGCGTGCTACCGAATAATTAATAAATTCAGTATAATTTAAAGTGTCCAAGTAATCAAACACTCATCGAATAAATTACCTAGTGTCCAAAATTTTCAGTTTTCGAGTATCGATCGTCAAGCATACAAGTTCGTTCGCAAATCTGGGCGCTCTCTCCCGTCTTCTCTCAATTCTAGGATTTATAACCTGAGAACAAATCGGTTAGTTGTGTGACTACAGTTATTACGAAATTGTACAGTTAAACCTGAATAATTATTAACTATACCTGGTCCAAAAAGTCGACCTTATTAGGTCCACTGTTACATAATGCCCTGATCGCGGAACTCCGTCATTGAGTTCAGAATCACTACAACTATGTCGAAATTGTAAAATTAAAATACTTATGTCAACCTCAACCGAAGTCAATAATTGTATTTCATTAAATATATTGTCATCAGATGTAAATGTCTAAATAGCATTGGTGGAATATCATAACTATAACTTACATATTTAATTCCTAGCTTAGTCCCTTTAGTATGTTTTGTAATTTGAATAACCATAAAATGTCTGCTATATCAGCTTCCAGATAATTCAGTATCGTGTGAAGATATAATCAGTATTGTATTTACGATTTGTTTCTGTTGATATAATCTGAATGTTCATAAGATATACTAAATACAATACAAACTGTTTGTATCTTTAGGTAGATAAATATTACAGGCTGATAATCGGTGCAAGTGCCCACACGGTTGGTATGGGTGGGTACACGCTAGGTGGTGGACATAGTCCAATATGCCGAATGTTTGGACTGGCAGTGGACAATCTGCTAGAGGTAGAAATGGTAGCCGCTGATGGGAGTGTTGTCACAGCAAATAACGAGTATACATTATTCACTCATTTGAATGGAACCACGACAAACAGTACAAACACCGATATATTTTGGGCTCTTCGGGGAGGGGGTGGTGGAACATTTGGCGTGGCCACAAAGTTTACCTTCAGACTACACCAAACTACATCTACATACAAATTCGTTCGGTTATACCTAGAATACCCAATAATCTTGCCAAATGGAACGAATATTGGACGCCTAGTTCTGAGGAAATTTTACGAATTACTTGCTGGCATGCCAAATGAATGGGGAGGTTATATCTTAGCAGATGGCTTCGGCCCTGATCCTAATGACGGCACCATTGGATCTTTGAAATTTTTCTTGAATCATTTCGGAGGATTGCACAAAGAGACAAGGCAGTATATGGATCAGATGGTGGATTTTCTACCGGATATATCGTTTTCCAATTACATTGAATACAAGAGCTTCCTGGAATACGAGAAGACAGCTTTGGATCCTGCCTATTACATGTCTTACATGTTTAATACATTGATCAGCAAGGAGAACCTGACAACGGAATTCGCAGACTTTGTGATAGATAGCGTTATGTCGAAACCAACAGAGGGCTCATCTGTATTTTATACCGGAACATTAATGGGTGGTAAGTATATAGCTATGTCAAAGCTAGATCAAATTTTATGATCTTATAAATGTAGGGGTTGTCATTTCTCTTTGCCGCTACTAGGAGATGAGTGTACGTAATGAACCTAATGACATGGCTGATTTTTTAAAATATACATGTATGTTAATTTCAGTTTCAATATTTCGGAAAGTGTTTGCACTAACTAACCCAAAATTAAAACAATATCAGTCATTTCTTTCTGCTTTAGATAATTTGTCGGTTGCCGACACATTTGTGGTAATGTTTTATATAAATTCTTTTTGTCAATAAGCCTTTCCTGAATTTGTTCTTGTATCCCCTTACATGTATCACATCGTCTGGATCAACATCATTTCAGTTGTAGAAAGACATCATTAAATAGTTTACGCTGTGATTCAATCCGTAAGTTTAGCCTCCACTAGTCAGATAAGAAATGTCAATTAAGAAAAAAAGGCACAAGTAGTAAAAATGAGTTCACACTATAAATAGAAACAGAAACACACATCAAACTGATAAATATAGCGATATACACTAAACGTATTCTTTATCTTAAAAGCTCTTTGTGGTGAAATTGTAAGACTTATTTCCCTTTAATCAAGATGTTTACCGATTGGCTTTTTGCATGTTTAAGAGTATCATTATAATATATATATATATATATACATTATATACATATATATAATAATAATAATAATAATAATAATAATAATAATAATAATAATAATAATAATGATAATAATAATAATGATAATAATTCCTGCTGTTGCTTAAGTCAACATCATCTTTGGTGTTGTTAATATAAATAGCACTCTGTCGTCGACGTCATCATCACCATCATCATTATTATTATCAGTTTATTTATTTATTTATTATTATTGTTATTATTATTATTATTATTATTATTATTATTATTATTATTATTGTTGTTGTTGTTGTTGTTTTATTGTTATTGTTTTTGCTGTTGATGTGGTCAACGTCATCTTTGTTGTTGTTGTTGTTGCTTTATTTTATTATTTTTGTTGTTGATGTGGTCAACATCATCTTTGTTGTTGTTGTAGCTGTTGTTGTTGCTTTATTTTATTATTTTTGTTGTTGATGTGGTCAACGTCATCTTTGTTGTTGTTGTAGCTGTTGTTGTTGTTGTTACTTTATTTTATTATTTTTGCTGTTGATGTGGTCAACGTCATCTTTGTTGTTGTTGTTGTTGTTGTTGTTGCTTTATTTTATTATTTTTGTTGTTGATGTGGTCAACGTCATCAGCTGTTGTTGTTGTTGCTTTATTTTATTATTTTTGTTGTTGTTGTAGCTCATCTTTGTTGTTGTTAGCTGTTGTTGTTGTTGTTACTTTATTTTATTATTTTTGCTGTTTGTGGTCAACGTCATCTTTGTTGTTGTTGTAGCTGTGGTCATTTTATTATTTTTGCATGTGGTCAACGTCTTTGTTGTTGTTGTTGTAGCTGTTGTTGTTGTTGTTGCTTTATTTTATTATTTTTGTTGTTGATGTGGTCAACATCATCTTTGTTGTTGTTGTAGCTGTTGTTGTTGTTGTTACTTTATTTTATTATTTTTGCTGTTGATGTGGTCAACGTCATCTTTGTTGTTGTTGTTAAATTCATCATCATCGTCGTCGTCGTCGGCATTATAATTCTAGTGACACAAGGAGTTTTATAAAGACGTTGCATCATAAAAAGCCTCATGTACTTATCGCGTGCTTTATCACTCACAGGGAACATGATGCAAGTCAGAGAAGATGCTACAGCAGTTCATCCGGGTTTCAGAAAGGGAGTAATGTCGTTAACTGGTGGAATAGGGTGGGAGAACGCTTCATTCAATGTCGATAAAGACGGGATGTCAAAAGCTGGTAATATATTAGGAGAGAGACTTGCAGAATTTGGCGATGGCATGTATCCAAATGATTCAGGGCCACAGGTTAAAAGTTGGAAGAAAAAATTCTGGGGTTCAAATTACAAGCGCCTGCTCCAAATAAAACGACAATGGGACCCCGATAATTTTTTTCGGTGCCTAGAATGCGTTGGATCTGAAATAAAGCCACGAAGTGAAAATTTGATGTCTTCATCACAAACAATAAAAGCTGGAGGCTTATGCCTACATTCTGTATTTTTTATTTACATTTTGATATTGTGTCGATTTTTACTTTAGCTTTCGTGATAACTTTCCACATTTAAAGTCCATAGAATCATTAAGCAGGGCTTTATTTTCGATATATTTCTAATTTTACTACTTGAATTTGATGTACAGTGAAACCGGCATGAAAAACTTATATACCTATATATCTTGTGAAGATAAAGACAGGTCCAGTGTGGTATGCATATACAAAGAGTAAGGTTGAATTAAGCAATTGCAAGTAAAAAAGGGCTTAACTGGGTTGCTCACAAAATATATATAGAAATTTTATATCTGTTTTTATCTTTTCTTTTGTTGTTAGAGTATATCAATCTAAGTGGCAAAAAAGGAAATAACTTTAAAAAAAAAACACAGCTTATGCATCTTTAATTGTGTGATGTTGTGTTTTTGTTTTTTTTTTTTTGGGGGGGGGGGGTTGTTTGTGCTGATTGTAGTTATTTTTACATTAAAATTTAAATTTGTAATTATTAAAACCGTGTTTTATACTTCACGTAATGAAATGAATTTTTTAATTTTACTACGTTTTTTTTTATTTCTTATCAATGCTACCTGGAATTTCAAATACTAGACATTACAAACTATTACCATAAAAGATATATAACACGAGATGTTATATCTGAAATTTTAATCAATTGTACTTAAAACTGTGACTAGCAAAGAAAGATAACTCCAATTGTTTTATGTTTAATCAATAAACTGTACTTAACTTGATTGGTATTACATTTTTTTGTGATAACATACAACCATGTACTATAAAAATACCGGAGTAAGTATTTTTATTATATACATGTATATGCTAAGATTTAACATTATCTAAATGAAAAAAAAAACCCTTATTGATGAAAGAAAACCACAAGTTTACAACAAAAGAGTAGTGTACCGTTTGGAAGTGCGATTTGTTTTCAATATTTTTTTTTCAAAAATTCCAAATCCTTTACCATGATATACATGACATGCGTATTATTTATGGGTTGATACCTTCTCTGTAACACAAAAAAATCGTACGAATTTTGCAAAGAGGACAATGACAAAAAGAGGGATTGAATGACTTCAATAGGTGTTCCTAGGTCAATCATTTGTAAACATGGAAAATCCACTCATGAAAAAACATGTAATTCAGTATATGTATATACACTTTTGTAACTGAGACTTATATTGAAAACATTTTACGGGGCCCCCGTTGTCGAGTGGCCTTCGTGGCTGAGTGGTTAGAGCATTGCTCTTTGAACCATGATGTCTCTCGCTTATGGTCAGCGCAGGTTCGAGCCCCGCTGGAACCTAAGCTGTTTTTCTTTTTTTTTGTGAGAAAGTTTGCCAGTTTGCCAGCAGATGGTCGGTGGTCTTTTCCCGGTTACATTGTAACCATTGAAAACTGGCCGCCACCATATAACTGAAAAATTGTTGAGTGTGGCGTGAAAAGCAAATTAAAAATAATAATGCATTTTACTAGTATCATGGTAATTATATACGTGCAACAAGTTACTACCGCTTGTGCCATTTATCTGATATGGACATTCAAGTTTCAGCTTTAAATCGGGACAAAGGTGTTTATAAAAGCACAGGAACTTCCTGAAGTTCACCAAGAGGGTTTTCCTTCCTCCAACTTCAAGTATTTATGTGATACAAAAGCTTATCTATATTAGTCATATTATTCAAAGTTCTCCAAATATATACTGTGTTTCACATTGATTTGTATGAAATTGACACTGACAGCTTTGATTTTGAATAGTATTTTGCGTATCACTCAGCATTTTTCAGTTATATTGTGGCATCCAATGTTTGATTTGTAGAGGAGAGAACCTGGTTATAATGTACATGTACCCGGGAACAGACTACCGGCATTTTCAAATAAACCTTCAAATTTTCGCTCAGAAATCAGCTAAGTTTCCAGTAGGATCGAACCTGCGCTAACCAGAAGTGAGAGACTTTATCGTTCAAACGTTATGCTCTCACAATTCGACCACGGACGCCCCGACAGCAAAAATGTATTTAGGAGTTACCAAAAGTTAATATCCCTTTTTAAAAAACTCTTTATTCACATCTATATACTTTAAAGTGAATCTGCACTTTTATTAAAGGTCGTAACTATCAGTGTAGGCGTCAATTTACAGCACCATGCACTTTTATCAAAGGTCGTAACTATCAGTGTTGGCGTAAATTTACAGCACCATGCCAAAAATGAGTCAACTTTTTTAATGGCGGCGCATCCATCGTCGCGCTCTGATTTTTTCCGAAAACCCCCAAACTCTATAATAAACGTATTTTGGAACACATTTCACCTGTCTTATTCAAGAGAGATAACTCTAAGAGAAAACCAACCGGAAGTACACCTTTCGTTTGGTAAACAGCTGTCAGTGTCCGATGAAAATATGGCCAAATACGGGAGGATATTGACGACAGATGAGAAAAAAAATCATTGTAAGTTTGATTGAAAGTGGAAAAAGAGCACAATATGTTGCTGATATATTAGGAAGAAGTAAGTCAACAATTTCCAAAGTTTTGAACAGACATCGACAACAAGGAACAGTGGGAAAACAGGCCCTGTCCTGGTAGGCCAAAGAAGTGACTGATCGGTCTGCCCGGGAAATTTTGAGGATCGTAAGGAGAGATCGGAGGAAGAGTTTGAGTGACATTACATCAGAATTCAATCAAGGTAACCTATTTCATTGTTCAGTTCGTTCTGTGAAACTATGTTTACACAAAAATGAGTTTAAAAGGCGGTCTGTACGGAAGACAATGTGTGTCAAGACAGTAAACCGAAGAAAATGTGTTTTATGGTGTAGAACAAAGAAATTCTGGACAGTTAAAAAAAACTGGAATAAAGCCATTTTCAGTGACGAAATGTCTATAACAATTCAATTCAACGGTCAAGTGGCGGTCAGAATGTCTAAGTTATGTGTCGTCCGGTCCCAAGACACCCATAGAGTTAATGGTATAAGGTTGTATATCATACTTTGGTGTAGGAACCATATGTTTCATAGATGACAATATGAACTCTGAAAAATACATTGACACAATGGATAATTATTTATGGCCCACAGTTGCCAAACATTTTCAAGACAAACCATGGATATACCAAGAAGACAATGCCATAAGTCAATTTTAATTTCATAAGTCTCGTCAGGCGAATTTATGGAAAAATGAAAATAATATTTCTGTCCTAACTTGTCCTCCACAGTCACCAGACTTGAGTCCAATAGAAAATGCGTGGCTTTTAATGAAAAAAAAAATAAAACAACGACTTTCCTAAGTGCACAACCGCGAGGATCTCAAACATGAGATCATGAATGTGTGGAATAATATCCACCAAAATTACATTCAAGGACTTTATTCCACAATTCTGCGAAGAATTCGGCATGTGCTGATCCAGAAGGGACAGATCACTAAATTTCAAGGGAAAAGAATGCTCAACAAATGTAAGAAGCTTATTTAATCGGCTATGTAAACAAACCTCTGACGGCAGCCATATTGAAAAAGTTGACTCACTATTGGCACGGTGCTGTAGTTATAGTCGTAACTTACGTCGAAAATGAGTTGCATTAAAGGCAGTCTCTTTCTTCATTTATTTCTTCACTATAAACCTACATCTCCTCCAAAGTACTACTTAGTTCACATATAACTACGAGCAGGCTATTGTATAAGCAGACGTCCATGATCTTTAGCGAAACTGAAACTTTGTACACGTTAATACAATCATTACTCGAGTTATGTATGTTGTTGTTGTTGTTGTTGTTGTTGTTTTCCGTCCTACTCAAGAATCTGTCACTCATATAGAAACGTCACCAAATGCCGGAGAGTGGTTTTAAATGTTGACCTATGCTCGGCACTTACTACCATTGAGCACTGAGTGTTCTTCTTTAATGTGCCGACACCTAATGTGACAGGGGACCTCGGATTTTACAGTCTCATCCGAAGAACAGAACCCGGCTATTTCTAAACCACTGTTCATTTGAAAGAAAAATCCATTCCCCATTATAATTTATCGAATTCCACTGTATGTATATAAGTCAAAGTCCGAGACTGACTAATTTGTTCTTTATAAAGGGAAACGAATTTATATAAGTGTTTCGTTTCTTTCAAAAACCGACATTTCTTATTGCATTATTTACTTTATCGATCAAGCTCAAATACAATATTTATCTCAACAACTGTATATATATTTACAATAACTTGATTTTCTGCATCAGTTTAAGCCTCCTCTAGACTCCGGTTGATTCACATATACGCCATCCAAAGTTCTATTTATCTGACTGATGCTTAAAATTATTATTTCAGATACTGATTAACGTTGGAAATGAAAGTTAATGATAAACAGTTATATGATAATATAGCGAACACAGAAATCCATTACTTCCATACATCAGTCAATACAAGGTTCATTAAAGCGGACAGCCCATTTTTCATATCTGCGATTTCATAAATTGGACGTAATGGTATCTGTTTTAAAGCTCTATCGTAAATATTGGAATTGGAAATAATTTGAATCCATTTTTCATAAACTCTGATACATAAAACATCATAAAGGTGATTATATTACATGTTGTATTTGATTATACATTTTGATTCGGGTCATCCTCCCACAGATTCGAAACCAATTTTCACATTTTGTACCATAGAAGACAAAATTTGCTGAGTTATGTACGAATGGTGTTCCAATAAGTATTGTCACTTGCATTGTTTCTCCTATACTACCGATGCTTTGATCATTCCAAATGATCTCCATCTGCCTGTATACACCTTTCGAACCAGCCAATTCCTTTTGTAACCTTTTTCATACACTTTAATTGGGATACTATTCAGATACTGATAAATAGCAGATCAATGGACATTTCTCGAATTGTATCTCTTTCCAGATAGATGATATTTGAGTTTGGTAAATAGAAAATAGTCGCTGACGCAAATTCGGTGAATACAAAGGATGTGGGAGGGCAGTAACCTTTTCCGACTCCAAACATTCGGTCACAATTTATGTCTTGTGTGCGGGTGCATTATAATGCAAAAGTCGGGGGTACCGGAGTCCCTTTTCGGGCGACATATTTTGTAGTAGTTATTTAATGTTTTTCGGTTAGAACTCTTTCGCTTTGGTTCAAAATAGTGAACCCAGGTCACATAACCATTCACTGAATTGTTGAAAACCTTTTCATATTTAGGGTATATTTTCAGAAATGTTTTTGTATTTACAACACAGGATTTCTGTTGTCCATCTGATAGCAAATGGGGTATCCATCTTGCATTTATATTTCTAAGTTTTAGATGGTTCGGCAACACCACATCTACTCGTATTAATAATAAGTTTGTATATCGGGCTAATTGCCTCATGGTGTATCCGGCATCTTTTTAAAGATATTGCGGATTTTTTTTCGATGTTGCTTTCAGATAATTATGTAGTTGTTGCAGGACGACCCTGGCGAGCCGCATATTTTAAGTTGCTGCTACTATGCTTTAAATGTAGCTATCCACCTACAAATATACCTGTGAAACATTTGACCATCCTCTTAAGTGTCGCACACTTCGCTGTAAATATCTCTAGGTTTTATGCCCAGTAGCGACCTACCTTTTATGCAGGCCCTAATTTCAAGGTCATTTTCTGCTCTTTTACCAGTCATTTTTTGTACAGTGTAATAAATACGATACAAACTGATGTACACCTACAAATCACAGTGTACTTGTCAGCGAGGTTTTTATCTGTTATGCTTCAGTGATTTATCTATCAAAACGATGCCAGTTTGTGTTCACATTGTACGATTTCTGCAACAAAATGCACAGATGGAACACTCCTGTAATTATTTGCAGAGGTCCATGTACTCACACAAAAAGTTAAACGATTCTGAGACAGACCCCCATACGGTCCTATCTGTTTCGAAATTGAACTTACTACAAACTATAAATCTAAATTGTACAAAAGACCAGCTGATTTTGGTTCGGCTTACCACTCCTCTATTTGTCGCATTTGTATACCCAATGTGTCGTATCTACTGGATATGGAGTGTCGATTATCTATTAGTACTTCTTATTTTCTTATCTAATCAGTATTATTGGATATCCCTTCATTGCCTTCATATGATCAATATAGTTCTTAAATGATCTAATATGCCAGGGTCTGCTATGAGTGGGATCATATCATACAACCAGATGACTACAGTCTTTAATGGATTGTATAACGTCAGTCCTCATAGTTGTCGTTATGGGGCAGCTTGCAGATGGAATTGATTCCAAATTCTGGAAAATCTTAATTATGAACGTGGCTCACATATATTAGAGGTTGGTGTTTCAGCCTTCCGTCTTTTGATACTCAAACAAAATATATTGATTGATGATCTCACGTATTTGCGAATTTTTACATGTCCTAACCTAGCGCTTTTCATCTATCCATTGGTACATATGAGATGGACGGAGAGGAACGTGAGGTGAGTTTGAGAGGAGATGAGTGTATTTTTTATATAATTTTTCGGTAATGTATGCATCAATAACGTTGTGCATGCAAATATTTTCGTTATAAACTTAATACTATGCGATAAAATGACAGAGTGAAGCACAGTGATTTCTTTTTTTCCGATTTTCAATTTAGATGTAAATAGAAATCAAATAATAAGTGTCGCATATAAAAAAAAATCCGTTACCAAAAGTATAAATCTTTAGGATGTACAGGAATTGAATGAAGTATAAATTTCAATTTCAGACATACTGAAATAATATAAATGAATGATTAACATTTAACACCAATGCCAGAAACGTTGTAAGAAACAGCCACTACACAACAGTCACGGCGACACCTACTGCTCAAAACTTCTCAATCGGTTTATAGTCGAATACATGTTTCCGTATACGATGCTATCTGACAAAGTGGAGAGCAAGGTTTTGATAAAATTATGTTCACCGATTGATGCCCAAAAGTCGTACAACAAGTTACCATTAACTGGGAAATCGTTCACTGAGCGTTTTAATCAGACCGTATTGAATATGCTAAACGTTATACACGGTATCGTAATCACAGACACATGGTTGGAATGCATAACATTATGTCCCTAACCCTGGCATGTAGGTACATTTTGTAATGGTCAATCTGAATATTTTACAGCCATAGTCAAAATATATGTACTACGATAGTGTTTTTCTTCGGTGCGGGCCGGGAAGGGAGGACTTGGTCGTGCAGAAAGGTAAATTTAATATTGAAATCACAGTAAGTAGTTATATATATATAGTACTGAAATGACTAAAGACACCGTGTCATTAGTCGTTTTGGTGCTTTATATAATTTCTTTTCATGACATGTATCTATTTGCTTAGATCTGATACTCTAGGGTATATAATACTGTTGGTTTTAGTACTTTGTGTATATGCGATTGACCTTTCACATTATTACGAAATATCCAGAAAAATTCACAGCTGCAAGTGCTTCCCATTGCAGTAAAATATTGGCAGACGTCAACGTATTTCCGGAAAACATTTTTATCGTAGTCTAGATAAATAACAGTAATGAAATCAAATTTTTGTATCAGCTTTAATGCTCTCTCTTGCATATCAGTCTCTTCAGAAGAATTTTACACTGTGAGCGAAATTTATCGCTAAGAAAACTATAAATTACCGGATTTAGTGAACTGCTTAACATGTATGATCTCAGAAATAAGTTATATAAAGTTTTGCCCGAGTTGCTCAGGGACGAATAGTACGAGGGTCGAGTATACCTCAAAAACACCACTGTACAGTACGGTATAAAAGATATGATAAAGAGTAAAGTTACCAGAAATAACATAAATGTGGATTTAAACATCTGTCGTCTGCCTTGTTCTCCAACTTGGGACGACAATGATCGATTTCTTTTAAAGCTTGAAATTTTCTCCGATTTAAGAGTCGCACCGGATGCCTTTCTTGCGTTCGAATGCTTTCCATTAATAAATGATTTGATACTGCCATTGCACTCTCCTTTCTTCTCGTTTAAAAGTTTCTTTGATTTGAATGATAACTGCACCGAATCATGACACTTGGATTCATCAATTGAAAATTCTATAGAAAAGTCGATACTATCGTTTCTAGAGCAGGCGAATGTAGGAAAATAATGTTGTGTAGACCGTATGGCTTTTATCGCCTGTGTTCCGATGTAAATATACGCACCACACATTATGATATCGATGACGATAGTTGCCGTAGTTAGTATAGAATTAAACACTATTGGGTAAACGGTGTTGACAAATTTGTCATCTAATAAACACATCTTCCCAATGACTGTCACATTTTTGTTCAGTGGAATTATAATGCTGTAAGATCCATATAGAACTAAAGCCGGCCACGCTATTGCAAAACCAATAACAGCACTTATCCCTATGATGATTTCTGCATGCTTGTTGCGCATGGGCGGAACAAGGGGTTTATATATTCTTAGGAATCTGTCTACTGCAATGCCAAGTAACACCAGGGATGACATGTTGTTCATTGAAAAGGTCAGAAATCTTGAGATTTTGCACACAACAGGAGAGTCATGCTGGATTATGTTTACAATGAAATAGAGTTCTGTTGGAACTGTAATAAAACAATTCACCAAGTCAAATGCCGCGAGAGCGAGAATGAAAAGACGAGATGTACTCTTCCGCCAGTTCAGATATACATAGAATACTAATGCATTGCCTGGAGCGCCGATAATGAACATGATACAGCAATAGACCATACTAGGAATGTAAATGCTCCTGTAAACGGCGCCATTGAGCCTGTCGAGAATGTCGGGGTTCGTTATCACTGTAACTCCGTGGGCATCTGTCGAGTTAAATGCGATGTCCTTTTCCAAAATAGAAGTAACATTCATAGTAAACCAAAGTGGTGAATCTGAAAAGATACATACAAGTTTCATCAATGTTAAAAAATCATACAGTTGTTGGCCATAAGTATGTTCCCATATTGTGTTTTTTTTTTATGCCTACCACATTCAGAGGGAAAAATCAAACAAATACAGAATAATTAAAGATATATTGTGGAATTCAGTTTTGGGAACTTACTTTTGTCCTAGTACTGTATATTATACATGACAAAATATGTATTTATCAACTGTACCAGGAACGGGTATGAAGTGTTCGAATAGTTCAATGTTTGTTATTTGTTTAAAGTTGTTCTGATAGGCCAGTGTGTGTGATTTGATTAGTTAGTTTATACAATAAATTATTTCTTTTGTTAGCATGAAAAGTTAGATTCATTGCCACAGTACAGAGCTACTTGATTAATTCCCTTAGTTTTAATGACCTTAGTTTTATTGACGTACGTATATATAAAATACATACATTTCTCTACAACATTAAATGTGATGTACGGACTGTTCTTTGTTATTTATTTATTTATTTTTTTAATTTGCGCATGATATGTGTGTGTATGTTTACGCATGCTGTTGTAATATTTTTTATTATCAAACGAGAACTTTTCTTTCAAGAATCCTAAATTTCCAGATGGGAGCAATAGCTAATATAGCAGAGAAAAGAAGTGGTTGATGTTTTGCATACAAGAGATAAAGATTTCAAATGAAGTTAACGACTGTTGTAACACACGGTGCAATTACGTTCCCTGGTGAAAATTACAAGTAAAGGAATTTCGAGATTGGTCCTAATTCATTTCTTTTTCACATATTATATGATTACTTAGTACAATGCTATATCCAATAAAGAAAAGTGGAAAGCTTCACGAAAACTTAGGATTGTTTTGTTTATATGGACGTTTTTATACATAGCATTTATTCAAGAGTACAGAGTTTGGATTTGATATTCCTCATAGTCCCCACTGATCTCCAACTGGCTAGGGAGTGTGGGTGGGCGTCGCTTGCGCACATTCTATAGTTTGTTAATTTGTATACATGTTAACTCACACAGACGTTAAATAAATATATATATACAGACCGCACCTTCCTCGTGCTTAATCTATAACACTAAATATCTTACTTTTAAACATAATAAAAAAGAAAAAAACGTTTAGATAAAAAATGGAATTAAGATATATGAATATATTTGAGATAAACAAGCAGAAAAAAAATGTGTAGGATCATGTATTCCAATAGTATGACTCAGAAAAACAAATGGTTTTCATTGAATTAGCTTACGGTACACTTACAAAATGTTGGTTTTCTGTTTTTTTTTACAACTTTAAGTGATGATAATTTCAGACTTTCCGGAACTGTCTTAATCATATTTTTGTTATATGAGAATTTTAGTTTTATCTTTACGAGGGAAATGACAGCTGTGCTTTATTTAAATAAATAATAATAATAATCCGGACTCATTTTGTTTATTTGTACCAGAATTTGGTTTTGCTTTTAGTATTTGTTTTTAACGTGAAACTTTAATTCATTTTAACACGTATAGTCCACATTGCTAAATGTCCGAACTTTCATGTCCCCGACCTGAAAGGTCCGCCGAAGATGACATATAGTGTTTAGATCGTCTGTCTGTCTGTATGTCTGTCTGTCTGTCCGTAATTCCGTTCCGCTTACATAAAAAGTATAATAATTCAAGTTAGGATTGTGATACAGTAACCAAAATAGGACTGAAAGTTTATTTAAGGTTTGATATCATATACTCCTGAGGGTGGGGTCAAAATGTAGGACACTGCAAAACTTCGTTGGGACCAGGAGCATTTGTGTTTCACAAAAACATCTTGTTCTTGTTTACTTTATAACTAGTATCCGTATGTACAATGTCAATATCGAAGTATCTATTTATCATTATGTATGTCAAATGTTCATCAGTACTCAAATTAGTACACGTGTTCGCACTTAGTCTACAAGATCCACTTCAATATATATATATATATATATATATATATATATATATATATATATATATATATATATATATATATATATATATATTATATATATATATATATCTTAATGTTCCATGTTAGGTCCCGTCACATAAGTTCAGTATATTACAAATGGATTAAAGATAACTATGAATTGAATAAATTCGATAAAAGTAAATCCTCTATCGGATCCAGTAAAATGTTTAAAATAGATCTTGGTCAGAGCTTAACAGCCAGACACCGAAGAGAGAGAGAGAGAGAGAGAGAGAGAGAGAGAGAGAGAGAGAGAGAGAGAGAGAGAGAGAGAGAGAGAGAGAGAGAGAGAGAGAGAGAGAGATCAAAAAGGGATTCATAGCTGAGGTCAAAATTTGTGACCCTTCACGTATAACTATTGATGGTCCTATTCAAATGTGAAAAATTCAATAAAACCAACATAAACACAAAAAAACATGAATCTTGAATACGTTTGTGGATAGTGTCATTGATGCCTGAGCGCACAACAATATCAGGAATTTTACTGCGTCTATCAGATAAATGTATATTTCAACGAGAAATAATTGCAATTCTTTTTTGGACAATTTTCAATTGTATTAATGTTTTCTAATGATTCCAGAGAGGTCATTAAAAGACATAAACATTTAAATATCGTAAGATAAAATTATCTAAATAAATACCATTTTACTACAATTTATTGAAATTTCCCACGGGAAGCGATGTCCCGGACTGATGTATTATATGATTATAATCCGTTCAAGAGTGTTTTACTTTTTTTGCTTTACATGCAACATATATAATCAGTAAGTTGTCGATTTCATGTTTTTATTCCTTTGTACTAGGACGATTCTGTGGCTTTTTACACACGTGAATTTTATTAGTAGGTCTACACATATTTTTATTAAGATTTGCGTAAATTACACGATTCCACTTAATTAAACATCTCGTACGTTGACCTTGATAAAAGAGTGACTTTGTCTTAAAAAGTGTTCGGGTATTCTAGAAATGTTATATACATCGATTGTGAGATAAACTCATTTGAAGAAATATCACTATTACTCAAAAGTAACCTACAGTTCAGGTCATGACCTTGACCTTAAAACTTATTAGGAAGGTATTATTAAAGACCTCTTGGTATAATATACCAATATATATGTCGGTTTTCTTTATATTTGTGTTTTCCTTTCTAAACTTTGAATACAGTTTAATGAAATTGACTTCATCACCGTTTAGTTTTCTTCAATTTGTGGCAGGGGACACACTAAACTAAACGCACAGACGGACTTTCCCCAGTTTTGGTAATATTGTAAACGAAGTTAATCATAATTTGGTGCGCGTGTACTGTATTGTAGCGTGAAATTGATACTTCTGCCTGCCGTCACTCGATAATTTCATTCAACTACGAACATATGTTTAACAAGTTAATGCTCTGTCAGAGATGATAAAGTTATCTTACATCAACGCATATCTTAATATTACCTTCAATGTAACGTTGTGTGGAAAGAAGAAAAAAAAAACAAAAAAATAATTGCTCGAAACATTTTTTCTGTGCTAGTTTCGGCTTTAATGATATCACGTTTTTCAAATATACTAGGATAAAACAATTTCAAAGTTCGCAATGACATTCTGTTCTGTTTCATTTTCAGATTATGTTACTCTACAATTAACAGAAAATAACGAATAGACTTATGTAAAACAATTCACGCGAGACTATCCAGGCGGTTTTGTGCAATTCAATATAGTTCTTCTTTGTTTTGGATAAAGGAAGCACATTATATTAATCATTCGCCATGATTTATCAACCTCCGAAACAGAAGAGCACTTATAATTTTATTATGTTATCTCGAAGTTGCAAACATCTCATTTTTAATATCTCTACCATATTCTGTCCTTTTATTTCAAATAAAAAATGTTATCTATATGGTTAAAATGGAAATAAGAAATTGGATTATGCTTATAGCCGTAAATAAGTTTGACTTAATATCTCGGATGACATGCGGCGGACGTCGTTATTTCGACTTGTTATCTCGTTATAACGACATTTTGTCTAGTTATTATGACTTTAAAATATTTCGTTATGACAACAACCATCGTAATAGCGATAGTGTCGGTATAACGACTTCATATACCATGTCGGACCCCAGAACTCTCGTCTGGGCGTACAATTAATTATATAGTAAGACTGACATCTGGAATCGCTCCGGCCTGTCGGTTTTAGAATTAGAACGAAAAGTTGAAAGATTTATTTTACATTCTGTTAACTCAAAAACACCAGAAGTTATTTTTGGACCTGTCTACTGTCAGAATAAACGGCTGTATGATTTTTAATCAAAATTTTACAATGATACTACATGCAATATGAACTTGTTCACTCCTGCATTATGACAGTGGACCATGCTATATATTGATTTGGGTGAGTCTAAATATGACTATAGGGGTTAATGAGTTAAAAATATATCACCAAAAATCGTCCCATGAACGAGAATAATTGCCATTGCTTCTCAAACAAATTTAAAGATGGTGATATAGACCACATAGATCATTTACATTACATATACAGATTCAATTTTGAATTTGTCATCTCACCTAAGGGTGAAAATTAAACAGGGGCGAAAAATTCAAACAATACAAAATATAAATAATAGTATTCTTCTATAAAGAGAAAATAATTCGTATTAATGAGGTAAATAATAATTATACCGCCATCTTGCAATATGTCCTAGCAACGACACCTGTCGTTACAGAGATGTAAAACATCGTATTGACGAGGTGTGTCGTATGTCATATTGAGATATTCAAAAGTCGCAATAACGAGATATGTAGTTAAAACGGCGTAAGTAGTTATAATAACATGCGTCGTGTGTCGTTATAACCATATATTAATTCGATATATCGAGATAAGAAATCATGACAACAAGATCCATTGCATATCGTGTAAGCGAGATATTAAGTCATTTTAACTATATAATCAGTCAAAATGTCGCCATATGTATTATACTTTAAGGTGGCACGTGTCGGCTTCCATATCATTTAAGAAATGTGTTTGGGGAGGGGGCAGGGTATGTGTATGCTTATAAAGAGAGAAAGGAAAGAGACTGACGGAAGGATAGGAAGACAAAAAGATAGATAGCTAGACTCAGACAGATAGATAGATAGATAGTTCGTAAGATAGATAGATAGATAGATAGACAGACAGAACGATAGATAGATAGATCGATCGTAAGATAGATAGATAGATAGATAGATAGATAAATAGATAGATAGATAGATAGATAGATAGATAGATACTCCGGATACATATTCCCATACCTTTACTCTGTTGCATTAATCTATAACACTTAATCATATTCCATACATTTCTTACAAAGTCGCAATGACTCGAGCAATTTTGATGTATTATACGTAGTGATGAGTTTTAAATGACGAAACTTTGTAATCAACGCTAAAATATTAACACAGATAGGTCCCCAAAAGTCACTTGCCTTCAATCACGTCCGCAATTATTATTTTTCTAATCTGTCATTGAATAAATATGCGTATAGGCATGTCTACGCTGTTGCATTCCTGGCTAGTTTCAACAATAGTAGTATCATTTAAAATGATTTGAGTTTTTATATCATCAAATATTAATTTAAGAATTCCTATATGACATTTTATCAAAAGCCGATTACACCTTTGTCTGCTTCATAGCGGGGAATAAATGAATAATTATATTTATAATATTAATTATCCGAAGTGATGCCATAAAAGTTGCGTTATTTCATGAAGACCCATCCATAAATAACGAAAGATTGTTCTGAACACAATTAAATCACCAATACACCGTTAAGTGCATTTAACGGCAAAGCTACTAAATTACACGTTGGAGAGAGCTATATTATACCTATCCCGCTACATTTTTTTTTACGCAAGGTTCTAATTATATACATAAACCCTGGTCTAAATTTCGTCCAATTACATTTACAGCAAACAGCTTTGAAACCGACACGGAAATGGATATCAAGGATTAATTACAGTCAATGTCACAATGTTGATATTCCATCATAGAATGTTTAAGCCAGATTATATCCAGACATAGCAATATTTATTACTGTTGGATCTGAACATAGAATTGTCCAATTTTCGAAAAGCCATCATATATTTAAATTACTGCTCCCTAATCCCACTTATTTGATATGAAGAAGTGTTCCTGGGGAGCAATTATTATGTGTGGAAGGTAATTATAACAAGTGGCGCAAGAGGGTCTCAATCGCTCACCTGAGAACCATCTACGAATGTGGAAAGAAGGCCAAGACGAATATGTACATGTAGGCTGATCTGGCCAAGAAACAATATAAATTGCAGTTTTAAGAAATTCATAAAAATATCTAAAAACTACATTTCACCAAAATTCTTGCACAAAAACATTTCTCGACCTATATACAAGATAAACACATTTAAAGAATACATCATTGTTAATGCAAGGGGAGATAACTGAGGAAATCATGCAAAAATGAATGAAAATCACAAAGTCTAAACTTTGAATTAAAAAAACACGTCAAAAATTAATAATTCCGATATCCATGTAAAATACAAACTTGAATCATACATCCATGTACATCACTCAGAAACAATCCGTCTTTCAATTCATACAGCAGTTCTGGAGAAGAAGATTTGTAAAGAGGGATACGTCATGTGACCTATTCTGCCCCGTCCCACATCCACCCCGGGGCAGATCTGACTGAAAACTAAAAACTTCAAGCACTTACTTCCTATTATGTTTCGTCAAAATCCCTTCAGTGGTTTCAGACAAGATGTCGAAAAAATGAAAAGTTAACGGACGGACGGGGACGACGAGTAATCACAATGTGGACATTGAAACAACAGGCCCACAGGCCACAACTCTCACCGGAACTATACACAGCACTGGTGCTTGAGGACAGAATCCGGTCTTCGCCCCGCCATGATCCTTTCATTTCATAAGAATAAACTTCTATTCTTTTTTTAAATATTTACATTAGTTTAAATAAGGCTGGAAAGTCTCGTTTATATTCATTTCCGGTTTATGACTTCCTGGCACCAGATCATCAATGCCCCTTTGTTTTGTATACGACTGAACAATTTAATTTTTTATCAGCGATATATGAAGTTTAAGATATGTTATTTAAACACTTTTATTAATTTCCCCAAAGTTATAATCAACTGATGTCAGAAATTGTATTTAATTAAACAGTTTTCCATACTATTTACTTGAAATTCTCATTAATGTATCACAGAGGAAAGGGAAAGTCCCGAGAAATTCGGAAGTCGTAGACGGATTCTAAAATACGAAGTGGAAAAAGCCCGAGCATAAAATTAATTTCAATTTTGGCAGAATAATCCAATTTCCAGTACATTTAACCGCGATTACTCGTTATAAAAGCAAACTTTAGTGAAAGAGTACGTTTATTAAACACTTTGTCGTCGCGCATCTTCTATCAATTACGTTAATCAGACCTCGATACGTTGGATGCTTCGGAGGAGGCAACTGTAACCATGGCGGCCGAAATATCCGGGTAAGTTTCACTGCTACGGGAGATAACCCACACTGTCAGAATGGCCATGGACGAAATGCAAACTCGTTTCCTTGAGTGAGTGTAGCTCGCACAGATGTAACTTTGGTATGATTTTGAAGAAGAAGGTTCGGGCTTTAAATATCCGAATGATACAGATCCGTATCAATATTTATTTTCATTATTTTATATTTTTTTAACAACGTCATGTTACTTTTTACTTAGTTACTGCCCGGAAGTTGTTTTAATCGCAATCTCCCGGTGGTCACGTGCCGAGACTTTCCAGCCCTATTAGTTTAAACTCTATTTTATTGCTTCAAATCAATATAACATGTAACAGGTGAACAGTAATAATAACAATAGGATTCGGAAACAAGTTTGGCAACTTATATAATCCGTCTCCTTTAATTTACAATTAATAATGATAATCTTATCCCTTGAATGCCAGGAAGCAATACTCCGTATATTAACAATATATAAATAAGATAGCACCAGATGAAAATGATATATATAAATTTATGGTATACTTGAGGTAAGAAATAACTTAATAGGAGAGAGAGAGAGAGAGAGAGAGAGAGAGAGAGAGAGAGAGAGAGAGAGAGAGAGAGAGAGAGAGAGAGAGAGAGCGAGAGGTTAATTTTTGTTCTCTAGCTAAAAACCCTATTTTCCAGCCCTATTGTACCATTGTCCTCATACACTTGTTGTGATATCTTAGTAATATATGTAGCCTATATGTTTTTGGATGGGAAGCTAAATCTTCAAATTATAACAACACTCCTTAGGAATTGAGTGGAGTTAAAAATAATTGAAAATAACAACATCTGAAAAGACCCACTCTTGATCCACCAAGCTGACATGGCTGGAAAAATGCTTCCTCCCTGTAGAGTACTTGCTTCCAATAAACATTCTTCAGCGGTTTCAGAGAAGAAGTCGAAAATGTGAAAAAGTTAATGGACAGAGGGCGGACAACAGACAGTCAGAAAAGCATACTCGAACCTTCGGTACAGGTGAGCTAAAAACTGAAAGTTGGGATCGGGGGGAAAACACTGCGACTTTTTCTCACCTGATTAAAAGTCATTTTATTTCAATTTTCGTGTAAATTCTCACATACGCATTTATATTTAAAAATTGTGTTATCTTAGAAAATAACATTTGAATCATCAATAATTTCTTCGTGAACCGATATCATGACATTCAAAAGCGTGAGAAAATTTCAGTCTCCGGCTTGTGAATTGATTTAAAAAAAAACAACAAAAAAACGCAACCTTAATTTAATTAATTGGCATGTTGAAAAACCTTTCAGAAGTTTGGGTTGGTATGACTATTTTGGCGTCGTTTGAAATCAGTTGTGGCAGAGTAAAAAGTGTGTTAAAGTATCTAGTATTGCTAGGTTTCGGTGGCTTACTAAATAGTTTTAACGGATTAATATGAGGAATTTTAAAATGTTAAAGTGTTGACCGGTCAATTCGCATGTTTGTAAGGTATGACTCACGTATGTTACACATATAATACTCATATGGATTCGTATGGTGGCTGATTCGGGACATCGTGATATCGTATCGTAAGATCGCCTTGTATAAAACGAGGCGATATTACGATATCCCGAATCGGCCACCATAGTTTCGGCATTTATAATTTCTATGTTCATTGTATTCCCGACGCTTTATGGAAAGATGGATCAAATAATTGAATTGCAAAATTAATATGAATAAGACCTTGACTTTATGACATCATTTCACCAATATCAGTTTGACCATCAGTAATTGGTCAAATCGATGCAACTGGTCAACATAGTGCAAACCTATGAATAAGACCTTGACTTTATGACATCATTTCACCAATAACAGTTTGACCTTCAGTAATTCGTCAAATCGGTGCAACTGGTCAACATAGTGCAGACCTACGGCATGTCAAACGTTGCAAAATTAAATCGCGTTGCACTCAATATTCACAAATTTCCGGCCCCTTGGCCTTTATCAAGTGAAAGACGACAATATCTATATTAGTTACATAGGCTAGTATTAAGTCTACACAATACACAGCTTCATGGCAAAATAAAAAATAATTCAATGAAGCTTTGTATTGTGTAGACTTAATACTATGTAACTAATAGAAATATTGTCGTCTTTCACTTGATAAAGGCCAAGGGCCCGAAAACTTGTAAATATTGGGTATTTTACTGATTTTTCGCATAACGATACTTCCCTTTGGAGGACATTGACTTTTATTTAAATCGTGTTGATTTTATTAGGGGGTGCAGTGATAAATTCAAATTTATGCCCCAAATGATTCAATCGTTTTCATTTGGGCGGTTTAATTTCCATGAAGTTTGTTTTATATGTTCTCTCTCTCTCTCTCTCTCTCTCTCTCTCTCTCTCTCTCTCTCTCTCTCTCTCTCTCTCTCTCTCTCTCTCTCAAATAAACAAAGAAATAATATAAAAAGAAATAATTTTGTGTTGACACTAATTACATATGGACATATACATATTATGTACTTGACGATGATTCATGCTTCTGACCATGACCAGGAATTTTTGGAATGTTGTTTTACCCCACACTCAACAATTTTTTAGTTATTTGGTGGCGGTCAGATTTTAATGGTGGGGGAGATAATCCGGTTATAATGTACCCGGGAAGAGACCACCTGCATTCCGCAAGTAAACTGGCAAACTTTCTCACACAAATCTTTTTAGCTTCCAGCGGGGCTCGAACCTGAGCTGACCAGAAATGAGACACTTCCTTGTTCAAAGCGCAAAGCGCGATGCTCTAACACTCGACAACGAAGGGGGCGCACCATGACCGGGACAATTTGACCGGAACAATATACAGAAAGAACATGACATTTTACTAAATTCATAATTAAAAAAAAAATTAAACATTTCTTTTCAATTTCTAGATACAAATTTGTAATTTTACTGATTCAGCTTTTTAACGTAAACAGAATTTTGGAGGGAAAAAACATCTGATAACACATCACCCTATGATTTTGCCCCATCATTCAGAATTTTTAGCAATTCTTATTGCTACACGCTATATCCCTGTGAACAGTGTAGAGTTTCAATTTAGTTGTCACACAAATGACTAATACATTGATAAATTATTTGAATAACAAATTGAGTAGGACGCATTGTTTAATTGTATACAGAAATTGACCTTGTAACATGATGTTGCAGTTAAAGGTTAACTAAAAGTGACAACGAAACTGATGACTGACAGAATTATCTACGCTACTGACTTTACTTACTACAATGGAAGCAGTACTTCCGGTGACGAACTATAAAAGGTTAGAAACCTTTCTATTACAGCATCAACTAAATAAATGACAAACCTTCCGGTTTTGTTCAAAACTTCCGAGGGCGACTTTTATCTGAACGCGCAAGTGATACATTTGTATAAACAATAGAAATACTTCAAACAGTATTTGTGGTTAAAGGACCCTTGAGAACTATGTACTTATCTACCGATGACCACTTGAAGTAGAACACTTAACACATAACATGTTCATCTCGGCCATTTTATGTGTCCTATTTTCGTCAAAAATTGGCCAGTCGCCTTTAGGTTCGCGCACATTGCACCATACATTCTATGTGTCACTATAGGCCTATGTCACAGCACGGTCACAATTTGTCAGTTTTCGACCATTATTTAAAAACATTTTCCCGATCTGCTCAGACCACTAGTTTTGGAGACATGGATTTTTATCATTATCCTTTTAAAAATGTATACATGTAGATTTGACATACATTCAGTAAGTCTTTATCAGTCACGAACTACTGGTAAATATGTTTCAATTTTTGAGAATTAAATTAGTACTCGTTAAAAGAGGTGTGTCGCAATGTATAACCTGTGCTATGTACCAGTGCCAATGCAGTCACCGGAGAGTTCGTCAGAGTATTTCGCCTACGTATACCTCGGCACAATAACACCCCAATTTTCCAAATTATTTTGTCAAATTCCATCAATTAAATAGATATCGCATTAATGATACAGAGAATTTCCAAACATTTACTCTAACAGTCACTCAAAAAACTTGCTCCACTCCACACCGCTGGAACACTCCATTTCACAATCCATATTATTAGACTGACGGGGTGTAGGTGTACACGATGAAATAAATAAAAAATGAAACTCCAAATATTGACTTTAAAAATCACCTCACAACTAACACCATTTTAATAACTCCATACATAACACCATGCCAAATCATAAAAGGCCTGCTAGCCTTTAAATTTATATAAGAATACCAAAAGCACTGAAAGGAACGATATTAATGGCCTATTTGAAACTGTCACTTCATTCATATTCAACGCGTCATGTCTACATTTCTACAATTTTCCGAATTCCATGATGCCCGTACTGTTAAGTGTTTTGCACCTACGGAAAACTAGTTATACAACTACTCCCCCGCAATAATGTTTGAGGTATACCTGTGCGTTTGTTTCTTTATATATCCGACTGAAGACAGAATGAATTCTTCATTTTGTTTCAGTACCATTTTCAGACTGCGCCCCATTTAGAATATCACATGTTTACGACCATTACGAATTATGCCCATTTTACGCAAACAATGAACAAAAGTTCTGTCTGGTTATGAAATTGCTCATTTTGTAATGGTTTTGTGCAATACGCTAAGCGCTCGCTCATTTTCGGTGGATTGAAAAAGTTCGCGTAAATTAACATCTTTACGTGAAGGTGTACTCCTAAAGATAAGTTTGCAGTTGGAACTTTTTTTGGCGTGACAACACAGGACTTGTATAAAGTTGAGCCTCTAAATAGTCTTACATTACCGCCAAAACCCCCTACTTTCATATCTATGTGACGTTACACTCCCCGAAAAGCTGTAAAACTGTATTTTGAAAATTATAATAACAGAGAGAGAGAGAGAGACTGTCTAGCTATGCACTCGATTTTTTTTCAATGAATTATGAATTGCTTTAAAGTTAGTATGAAGTTTGTCAAGTTACCATATGATACTGGCAGTTGTGCTGATCTACGATAATCGTACAGAACTCTTGTATCATGAGAGTAATTCCCGTTATACAAAACGACAAATAAACAATGTTTGAATGCTTACGCATTCGCTTGTTATTCAGCGAAATTTTGCATGCTTGAATTATGCTGTTGTAGTTATGTTATAATGTATGCATATGTGTCCTCCAAGGCGACACAATGTCACCTCTAACAATGAGCTTGTGGGAATATCCCTATCGATTACAAGTGTTTTGAAACCGTCCCTGAAAATACCTGCCAGACATTTCAAAGTAATATGCTGTATTCATTTAAAACCACATTTTCACATCTTTGAATCTAAAATCCCCTTTAAGTTAAGATAATTTTGTATCAGAAACAGACTGAATTATGATCTTCAAGAGTCTAATACTTAGCATCAGAAGTTAGATGGAAGTTGATATTTACAAAACAAAATGTACTCTACATGTTCACGGCATCGTATGATAAACTGAAAGCTGGAAGGTGTGCGTGGGAGAGAGGGAGAGAGAGATATTTTAAAACTATGAAACGTAGGGTTAAAATGGGGCATTCTTATATGATATTAAACTTCTTTTATCAACAAGTTATCAAAGTGTCTTTAGATTTTGAGTGAATTTTATGAGTTACAAAACACAGTTGACGGTACGGCAGTTCGGCTGCTTCGTGAGTATCTCGTGATTTGCCCTCTCGTAACCCCCACCCCCACCCTCTCGCGTATTTGCCTCAGTCCTGATTCTGGTGTACATGTGGTTCCTCGATGCATTTATCTCAAGGATATGATTCCATTCTTTTTAGAAAGGTCTTAGTTGGACGATAATATTTATTTCTTCTCAAACAAATCTGTTAAGATATATGTCTGATACAATTGACAACGAATCCAAACATCATTGTAAAAATGCACATTATCAACACGTAAACCGCCATGTTTACAAACAATGCAGACGACGCGTGTAGGGTTATATTAAATAGTTCTGGGTCAGTTTCACCTGATATAATTTTACACTCTTGGTAAAAACGGGGTCAGCCTATCCCAGGTTCGAGAAAACCCTGCCTTGGTGATTCGTAGTTACGGCACCGTCACTGTGGGTTGGCAACTTTTTCAGTTATTCTCGGAGTACGGACGCGATAATCTATAGAAACATTTACACTGAACTGCATTACAATTTGTTACCGCCTTCTGACCTTGCATTAACCATGACATGGCCTGAGCTCTCTGAACAGTGTCAAAATACAGTGAATAGCGATGTATACTTGCAGAATATTTTAGTGGTACGACAGGATGTGTTGACGAACGTGCCATTATTATTCTGAACGTATATTGATTCTTTATCACTCCCTCTATGTGGTCTAGTACATTGCCGGGTTCAGTAAATTTGGCATCGATTTAAGTTCACAATGACCAACGTATGACCGGTTTTTTCATCATTTAACACCACACAGTTAAGTAATAGGTGCACATGTTATTATGCGTTTCATTTTTTATTCAGTATACAGAATAAGTATTAGATCAATTTAATTAAAAAAAAACTAATCTCGAATCGCTCCCGTTTTCTTATATGTCGCGTAGATGATCTAAGGAAAACCGCTGTTCTTTATTATAGTATACCGATTCACTCGATTCAAGATTTGATTATGTCGCGCTTTTATTCTATTTCTAACGATACTAGCGAGGCTTGAAGACGTTGTGTTATTGTTCAAGTATTTCTAACGATGTCAGCGAGGTTTGATGACATTGTTTTATTTTTCAAGCCCTTCTAACGACGTCAGCGAGGTTTGATGACGATGTGTTATTGTTCAAGTCTTTCTAACGATGTCAGCAAGGTTTGATGACGTTGTTTTATTTTTCAAGTCTTTCTAACGACGTCAGCGATGTTTGATAACGTTGTGTTATTGTTCATATATTTCTAACGATGGCATTTTATCATTGTTACGATTAGGTAGCGTTTTAAGGGATATTTTATGACGTTTCATAATTGTCGGGAAGGTTTTATGACGTTTCATCATTGTCGGGGAGGTTTTATGACGTTTCATCATTGTCGGGGAGGTTTTATGGCATTTCAACATTGTCAGGGAGGTTTTATGACGTTTCATCATTCTCGGGGAGGCTTTATGATGTTTCATTATTGTCAATGAGTTTTTATGAGGTTTTATCATTGTCAGTGAGGTTTTATGGCGTTTCATCATTGTCAGGTATGTTTTATGACGCTGCATCATTGTTCAAATTTATTTGTTTGAAAAGCGCACCCCCCTATGGACAAATGTAATGTTTTTATTAACATTTTTCTTTTTTTTTTTTTCATAATAATATATTTTTGTGTGGACATAAGATAACTTACAGAGAGAGAGAGAGAGAGTGGTCTATTTTGAACACGTTCCGAGTGTACATCATGTCATCATGTAGCTTTATGGACAAGTTTCTTGTCGTGAACAAAGAAATCAATCAAGTTAGGTAGAGGCGAAAAATGACCATTATTTACTAGGGACAAGTGATACTGTTGGATTTATCGCGTTGGTCGATCAGTAGATAAAGATGATGAGCACATTAATTGCCCCCCTTAATGTTTCGTTGACCCCGATATTACTTAGGAAACAGATGGGGCATAACTAAATTTATTAACTATTATACCTAGGCAACAGAGTGATAATTAGGGTCGGGGAATAGCTTAACTTCATCAATAATTGATATAGGTCAGAATAATCTTGGGACAATCGCCAACTCACTATATAACAGATAACGATGTTTAGATACAAACAGCCATTCTCTGTATCGTTAAACATTAAACATCGTTTAAACTTTCATGATGGCCCTCAGAATCTAGTGAATTTAACATTAAGGCGTCACCTTTCACTTTCAAATGTCCATGATGTGGATTTAAGTAATAAAGGTCAAAGTAGACGTCCATTACATCTACTGAGCTTAAACATAGAATTTTGTCATATTTGAAATATTAAAAGAAGTGAAATGTCCTAAAATGTCTGATACATGACCAATGATAAAAACGTAAAATTTGTTAACTTCAGCAGTTGGATAGAAGTCCAAGTAGATAACTATCACGTTCCCACTTTTTTATTTACCAGGGGTTTTACCGAAAAGTTGGAACTGATAAAACCCCTGGTAAATCAAAACGTGGGAACATAATAATCTACAATTATCCTCGAATTTTAAGTGGGGCGTCTTATTTGCAAAATGGGTAGTGTGTGTGTGTGCGCGTACGTGTGTATGTGCGTGCGTGCGTGTTTGTGTGTGCATTCCTATGATTAGTATTTCCATAAATGCTGTACACATTGCTTTCCGTTGTACACAATGTATACTCTATTATTATTTAAGATATGTATGTATTAGAAATATTTCCTGGTCGCGCATTCAATACTTCTGGAATTCTTTCTTTGCTGGTACAACAAAGGAAAAAAGAAACACGGTCATAGTTTAATAATTCACCATTATTTCAGTTTTTGTTTCTATTTACATCGATTATATAATGAGTACATACCTATACATAAACTATAACTTAATTGTCTGCGTGTACATGTTTCTACCCATTACTAAAACATACATTAATTTTAAATAAAAATTATGTAAAAATCCTGCCAAAGCTACGAAATAACAGCTTTTCCGATTTTGTTATTTAAATTATTGATGACAACAGTCATCTTTAATTCATTGCAAATGAAGAATTAATCAGGGAACCCGTAAGGAACAACATCAGTTACTCTGTCTGTATCGGGTATGAATTTCAAAACCATCATATTCTCACTTTTTAGTTAAGTCCCTCTCACTTTTTAAATACAAACCCGTGGTTAATCAGAAAGTGAGAACATGATCATATTAACGGTTAAATGTCAGCTTGTTTTGTTTTGTTTTCTTTATTTATTTTTGTGGGGGTGTTGTTTGTTTTTTTGTTGTTTTTTTTTGTATAATGTTATGTTCGTGAGTGACTCTCTACAGGAGAGGAGATTCGGGGGATCGATCGCAATCGGAAAGCGTCGACAGTGGGCCCATACGCGAATATTTTAGTAAAACATCCGGATGCTTGCTAGGATATAGTTGTAATCATTATGATATTATCAAAAATTACATCCCGCTCTATTCAACGAATTACTGTTCCATACGATGATCAATAGCCGAGCAAGTGCACGCCCAGTTGTCTCGGTGTTATCTGATTTTAAATACTGATTTAGGTGTATACCATTGCGTGAATGGGTGTATGTGTATGAGAGAAAACACGTCATAGGCGTCGGAACCGGGGGGGGGGCTAGGGGGGCTTAGCCCCCTCCCCCACACTGTTTTGCAAATATAGACATAGGACATAGACGTTTCTGGCGTGTGTATGTGTTTTAAGTTGGTTTAGCCCCCCCCACTTTCAATTTGCTTCCGACGCTGATGCATGTGCTCTAAAACATACTAGACGCTAGATATCGATGTAAACAACACATCTAGAATTGATTTCAAAACATTTTACGGGGATAGAGAGTTAGTACATATATTTGTTCTAGGACGTGCAAGGCACAAATGCAGTCTAGAGACGAGTTAATCTACCTCACCCAAGAAAGAGCGAGAAAAAGTATTTGTTCAAAGACGTACAAGACATTAGTGTGAGAAACAGAGGGGGGAGAGAGACAGAGAGAAAGAGGAGAGATAGTAAACAAAAATAATACTTTGACCACATATCACAAAGTAAACAAACAAATAATTTCACCACAGGAGAGAGAGAGAGAGAGAGAGAGAGAGAGAGAGAGAGAGAGAGTAAACAAAAATAATACTTTGACCACATATCATAGAGTAGGTAAACAAACAAATAATTTCACCACACGAGAGAGAGAGAGACTAATGTACAGGAGTTTAGAAATAATTTTGTCTCACCTCAGAGAGAAAGACACACAGAGATTGGGGAAGTGTGTGTTTTGTGAAATACTAAAATCTTGGTACAAAAGCGATAATTATTTTAACTCACCTCAGATATCAAATCCCGTGTATTAAACATCCGTAGGAATCTCGTATCCCACAAAGTTCTTTTATTAACAAAATGAAAATTTTAACACATAATTATCGTGAATCATACTTCCTTTGTGTGTCAATACTGATTTCTCCTTGCATGTCACTTGAGCGAGCACTCCAGTTTCACCATACACGATAAAACATTAATAAAGCATTCTAATCACGCTTTCAGTGTGAAACACCGCTAAATATGGGAGAATTTATAAATATATATAATATTTATACATATATAAATCTCGCTTTGATACATGAATTTCCGCTAGGCCAGTACGCTTGAAATCTAAAATTGTCCATGTCTAAATTTAAAGAAAAATTGAAATTTGTACGGCACACACATGGCTAGCATTTTCCTGTTCTAGATTTCATACCAGTTGTACTGGGATCAGTTGTCTTGTAAGAGAAATTGACACCAAGAGGGGAAATGTCCAAAGTACATAATTTCAAGCGTCTATGTCATATATGCATGTTTCTTTTGGACGAGTGAGCGATCCGTTAAAATTGATACGTATAACCTTGAGTGATAAATTCTTTCGCATTTAAGATCTTTATGTAAATATTATATCAAAGGGAGGCTAACGCGATAACGAGTTGACAAAAGTTGACCCTCTGGACTATGTAGTAAGTTCGCTTTACACATTTGTGTCGATTTAGCTGTATAATTCAGTCCTTATCCTCTCCAGATGTCCATTCGAGCAATTATTGTGACGAATTTATATCTCTCACTCAGTTCCCGTTCTCCCCAAGGAATCAAGCAGTCCCCGTCATGATATAGGCGATTCCTGTATTTAAAATAGATATTAAAACAGTCACTTGAAACACATACGAAATGTGTGAAGTATGTAATGTGTGTGTGTGTGTGTGTGTGTAATCCTCCTAGCGAGATGTAAAATGTGGATACTCCATCATATAGCATGCATCAAGATTTTTGTGTATAACGTAAATATACATGTGTTACACTATCATAATGGACACGGACGAATGCGAACAACCCTCATTACAATTCAGTTATGATCTAGTAAATGAATATATTAGCAATCGGTGGCGTAGCTACCTGTACGTGAATATGCAGTGAACATCGAATTCGAAAAAAAAATTAAAAAAAATATAAAAAAAAGGGAAATAATTCAGTGGCGTTGTGAAAGACTCTATAAACCTTGGAAGTTACAAGTGGTGTACACCTTTCAAAATCTGGGAAACTTCACTTTTGATTTGTGGAGATGTCATATGATAAAAACAACGTATACAAGATACCCCATTCACTACAGTCACTGCATGGAGAGAATCGGAAACGGAGCGGGCTTGAATTATTCGAGTTATTACAAGAGTAGAAAGAAAGCTAACATTGTGATAGCCTTGTACCCGATGCTTGCACATCGGAAGGCCTCGGGTACCATGCTAACATTGTGATAAAAAATGTCACATTTTGATTTTTTTATCGTATTGTTGTGTACAGAAACCAGATTATGAGCAACGCGGCGAGGATACATGCATTATACATGTAACAAAATATGTGTCATCCTCGAGTGGAAGAAACCTCAAAACTCTACAAGACGAAAAACTACGATATTTTTTTCCAGTGTTTCAATTTCATTCCGTTTCCATCCAGGCTTGTATTGCGAATGGAAATTTGATCCCTAGAAACAATGCAATTGGAAAATCTTTTCGCGATCCCTTTTGGGGGAAGATCCTGTGCTTGGTATGCAGTAATGTTTTGCTATAACCAAACCATAAAACCTGGAATTACCGTAAACAACATATCATGATTAAGATGGAACATCTGGGCCCAGCGTCACAAAACTACAGAATTCGGTCTACTTTTAAAGTCTAAAATCTTACCCAACTTTGGCTAATCATGAAATCTGATTGGCTAAGCAGGCCAAGTTGAGCATATTTTCAGACGTAAGTAAATTGTTAAAAGTTCTTTGGTGCTGGACCCTGTTCAAACCAACCAGGATGTCAAATCAGTATCCGCCACACCCCCATGGAATCACATTTCTAACCGGTTTAAATATGTACACGAGCTAGGTACTTGAAACTGTTAACGAGTTCAATGCATACCACTAGACATCGCTGGAGGGTGTGGAGATTGAAGATAAAATAAAACTAAGTAAATATACATATAACGGATAATGTTCAACATTTAATGATTTCAGGATGACCAAAGCGCGTAATTCCTCTACCGAGGCGATAAATGTAATTTTGACGACTATCAAAGACGCGTTTATCCGCTTAAAGATAAATAGCTTGTTTAAATCGGCACCGGCGATACATTCCTTCGCGTAAAATTTTCAGTTTTTGTTATTTGATAAAGGTAGAGTAAACATACATCTATAGAATAGTGCTAGAAATTTAAGAACGATATTTTTATTGATTTTTCAAAATGCTGATTATCTTAAAGTTTATGTATCTAGAGGGAGCTCTTTTAAAGTTAATTTGTTTTTCCACGTCGGTGTGTCAATTCAATTTATGGTTTAGTTATCGTAAAAAAAACATCATTCAAATTAATTTATTTTTGAAGCGCATGCATGCGTTCTATAATCCAGGAGTTACACCTGCACACATCAATGCATGTATTACAAGTGTATGGAAGCCTGTTGAAACTACCACGTAAAAAAACGTCTTTATCATGGCACCTAAGGGGTTTCCGTAGGAGAGAGTCTTGCTTTTGAGCTACAACAAAACACTGGCGTATGGCCTATTCGATCTATCTACCTATATATGTACTTATATCTATCTATCTATCTATCTATCTGTCTGTCTTTCTGTCTATCTGTATATATCTATCTTATTATAGCTGGCTAGCTAGCTATCTATCTATCTATCTATATATCGATCGATCGATCTATCTATCTATCTATCTATCTATCTATCTTTCTGTCTATCTGTATATATCTATCTTATTATAGCTAGCTAGCGATCGATCGATCGATCTATCTATCTATCTGTCTGTCTATCTGTATATATCTATCTTATTATAGCTAGCAAGCTAGCTAGCGATCGATCGATCGATCTATCTATCTGTCTGTCTTTCTGTCTATCTGTATATATCTATTTTATTATAGCTAGCTAGCTAGCTATCTATCGATCGATCGATCGATCGATCTATCTATCTATCTATCTATCTATCTATCTGTCTGTCTGTCTTTCAGTCTATCTGTATATATCTATCTTATTATAGCTATCTATCTATCTATCTATCTATCTATCTATATGTCTGTCTGTTTATCCACCTATATATTTGTTTATGTATCCGAGTATCCTGTCCTTCGGATGAGACAGTAAAACCTGAGGTCCCGTGTGAGTAGGTGTCGGCACGTTAAAGAACCCTCACTGCTCAATGGCCGTAAGTGCCGAGCATAAGCCAGAATTTGAAGCCCTTCACCGGCATTTGGTGTGGTCTCCATATGAATGAAAGATTCTTGAGTGGGACGTTAAAACAACAATAAACAAACAAACAGATATCCGAGTAGCTAGAGCGGTCGCCTCGCAAGCGAGGTACCCAGTGTTCAATCCTGATTTTACCAGAAACTTTTCAAAGTCAATTTGCAGATGAAACAAAAATCCGAGAACACATTCCACGTTAGGCGTTTGTATCAGAGCCTTCCCACCCCCGGGAGTAGTAAAGACAGATATGAATGGTGATACAGGAAACACATATAGGCAGAAATAGGAATTAATTTCTTTTTCCGAGTGTAATGCCTCCAGTAAATGTATTCTGAGCCCCACTGAACTCTTGACCTATGCTTTCGCCAATTATTACACTACAGAATAATCGAGTACGTGTGATAAACAAAAACATCGGGACGAGCATCATCAATGTCCGCCTTTTTTGTTTATTTAACGTACATGATCTTGGTTTCATACAGGAAATGATATTGACATTGTTTGAAACATCCGTTTACTCTGTCTATTATGTTTTTCTTCTTAAAGAATGATCTGCTTCTGTTTATATATTTTTAGAACGGATAAGCGATACTTAACATGGTTTTCCCCAAATCTTATTTGCACTAAAATAATACTTTTGTGGATTTGTAAAATCTGGCGAAGAGATGTGACACAGAACTAAATATGAATAGCGATAAAGGAACTGCAAACCTAACCTTTGGTCCATACGATTACTGACTAACAAATATGCAAAACAGAAATTAAACCACAATATATTTGAAAACTGGCGGCTGTGTTTTTTCTGCACCTCTAGAATAATATTCTACTTCCAAAACAACCCTTACTTTCAAAAAACCCACCCCTTCCAAACTGGACATGGGTGACCCAAAACGTCGCACCGTGACTAGTTCCATACATTTGGATTGGTATCACAAGACAAAAACAAAACAATAAATAAAACAAAAAATACAAATGTGAACATGACTTGCACGGCACACAAAGTACTCTACACATGATACTTGCACACACAAAGTGACACAAAGTGACTACACATAAAAACACTCGCACACACACAGTGACTACACATAAAGATAATCGCACACACACACACACAGTGACTTCACATAACGACATCACAAGTGACTCAACTCAAAGCACACACTCACACACACAGTGACTCAAAAGATACTAACGTGACTACACATAAAGATACTCACACACACGTGACTACACATAAACGCAGTACAAAGTGACTACACATAAAGATACTCACACACACAAAGTGACTACACACACACACACAGTGACTTCACACATAACTCACACACAGTGACTTCACATAACGATACTCACACACACAAAGTGACTCAACACAAAGTGACTAAAGTAAAAATACTCACACACACATAGAGATACTCACACACACAGTGACTACAAATAAAGATACTCACACACACAAAGTGACTACACATAAAGATACTCGCACACAAAGTACTCAAGTGACTACACATAGACTACACATAACATAAAGATACTCACACACACAAAGTGACTCAACAAAAAGTGACTACATATAAAAATACTCACACACACAAAGTGACTACACATAAAGATACTCACACACACAAAGTGACTACACATAAAGATACTCACACACACAGAAAGTGACACATCAACACAAAAAGTGACATAAACATACACATAGAGATACATAAAGATACTCACACACACAAAGTGACTACACATAAAGATACTCACACACACAAAGTGACTACACATAGAGATACTCACACACAGTGACTACACATAAAGATACTCACACACACAAAGTGACTCAACAAAAAGTGACTACATATAAAAATACTCACACACACAAAGTGACTACACATAAAGATACTCACACACACAAAGTGACTACACATAAAGATACTCACACACACAAAGTGACTACACATAAAGATACTCACACACACAAAGTGACTCAACACAAAGTGACTACACATAGAGATACTCACACACAGTGACTACACATAAAGATACTCACACACACAAAGTGACTCAACAAAAAGTGACTACATATAAAAATACTCACACAACAAAGATACTCGATACTCACACACACAAAGTGACTACACATAAAGATACTCACACACACAAAGTGACTACACATAAAGATACTCACACACACACAAAGTGACTACACATAAAGATACACACACAACACACTCCACATAAACATACTTGCATATACAAACTACACACTCACACACACAAAGTGACACACATAAAGATACTCACACACACAAAGTGACTCAACAAAAGTACTACACATAGAGATACTCACACACACACACTACACATAAAGATACTCACACACACAAAGTGACTCAACAAAAAGTGACTACACATAAAGATACTCTCACACACAAGGTGAAACACATAAAGACTCAAACACACAAAGTGAACACGATACACACACGGTGACTACACAAAGATACTCGCTCACACAAAGTGACTACACATAGAGATACTCAAACACACACACAGTGACTACACATAAAGATACTAGCACACACAAAGTAACTACACATAAAGATACTCACACAAAGTGACTCACAAAGATACTCGCTCACACAAAGTGACTCACATCTCACACACACACAGTGACTACTCTCTCACACTCTCAACATGACTTAGAGATACTCACACACACAGTGACTACACATAAAGGTACTCACACACACAAAGTTACTCAACAAAAAGTGACTACACATAAAGATACTCGCACACACAAAGTGACTACACATAAGCACAAAGTGACTACACATAAATACTCACACACACAAAGGATTTCAAATGATATCTGTATTACTCGCTCACACAAAGTTAACATATTATCTTAGTGACTCACATAAAGATATATCCAAGTGACTACACAAAGATACTCGCTCACACAAAGTGACTTGAGATACTCAACACACACAGTCTTGATACTCACACACACAAAGTGACTCAACACAAAGTGACTTTTACTCACACACACAGTGACTACACATAAAGGTACTTTACTCAACAAAAAGTGACTACCATGTAGATACTCGCACACACAAAGTGACTACACATAAAGAACTCGCACACACAACGTTTAAAGATACTCACACACAAAAAAGTTACACATAAAGATTACAAAAAGTGAACACAAAGATTTCACACAAAGTGACTACAGGATACTATGACAACATATTTGCATAACTACACATAGAAATACTCAGTTATACACACACACACACACACACACACACACACACACACACACACACACACACACAGAGTGACTCCAGAAATAAAGATACTCGCACACACAAACTGACTCAACACAAAGTGACAATATATACATAAGGTGAACAAACAAAGTAACTCGCACACACGGTGACTACACGCACAAAAGTACTCGAACGCACGTGATAAAGACCTCTCAGGATCCTTATACGAAAAATAATTTTGATAAAATAAGCAGCAATTTAATATATTTTGGATTTTAAATGTATCTGTATTTAGTTTGAAATTAAATATTATCTTAGTCTCATTATATCCTAGTATATATGGTTGCAAAACATGGTGGATTTTAAGTTCCATGTAGATATTGAAAGAAATTTTTAAAAAAAAGTTTGTTAAAAGAATTTCAGGAGCAATCTGATTGTAAGTTATATTCATCGGTAATGATACTAGTTAAATGGCTAACATTCCTGATTGGGCAAACTATGTACTTCTTCCGATCTGTCTGTTATGGGAAAATATGGTGGGTCATTTGTGTCACAAAAAACAGCATTTGTCAACACAACTGGGAGTCAATGATAAGTACTACTGCCGTTGACGTTTTGATCACTGGGAGTCAAGATAAGTCACTTATATGTAGTCGTCACCAAATTTCGGCAAAGGGCTTCAAATTTTGGCGTTTGCTAGACACTTACGGCCATTGAGTAGTGAGGGTTCTTTAACGTGCTGACACCTACGGTGTCACGTGACCTCGGTTTTTACTGTCTCATCCGAAGGACAGGAAAAGCTAACCGCCTCCGCCGAGGCTCAAATCCTCAATCTTCCGGTCGCGAATCAAGACCGCATAACCGCGGAGCTTCATGTTTATTTGTTTGATAAACGCTCGTTTTACAGCGCCGGGAACTAATTTATTCAGGATGTCCAGGATACATATACAGATCTGGTGAACATTGGACAAAGACGGACCTCTGGAAATCCAGAGATGGGATCCGGTGTCATGGAGGAGTATGCATCCCCTGTTTACCGGTCACACCCGCCGTTAGCCCACATTATGTAATAATACCAGGGATCTCTGATGCTGGGGACAAGAGTAATAGCCCACTGACATACAGTGGAATCGCGCCATAAAACACTTGACTGACTGACACAAACTGGCCTTATTAGCAAGATGGCCTCTTTTTAAGGGTCTAGACTGATGTAATATCCATTAAGAATCTTTAAAGAGACTAAATATTTACGGTCGTCTCCTAAGTGAGATCGTCTCACTGGTGAGGTCGTCTCCTAAGTCAGATGGTCTCACAGGTGAGGTCGTCTCCTAAGTGAGATCGTCTCCTAAGTGAGGTCGTCTTTTGGCGAGGTATCACTGTATTGATTCCAACCTGTCACTAATGAAAGTAAAACAATGTATTGTGTAGCATGTATGTATAACATCCCCGTTCGGCGTTCAACTGTTTGCATTTTTGTTGCTCAAACTTTTAGCGAATCATGAATGGCGTAATTTCTGTCTCGGAATGTCATGTTCTCATAGCTATTACATTGTATTATATGACTTTAAAATAGCTGGGTTCCTATTGGGTTAGCCGTAATTTACCTCTCAAAACACATCTACATATTCTATAGAAAGCCGGTGAATATCATTTCTAATAATATAATATGGAAAATCCCTTTTACACTTTTGAAATTACTCTGGTCGTTACTTAGGAATATTTGATAGCCATGTTTTATTTACTTCACACGTTTATATAATAAAACAGTTGATAGACTTTTGAGTAAATGAATATGGTGTAATATTGATCAAAACACCATTGTTAATATAGGCTGTCGCCTCGGTGAATATTGATTTTCAGGTCAATATTACACCATATTCATCCACCCAAAAGTCTATAATTGTATAATATCTCAAGTCAAAATGTATATTGTTCATATATATTAAGCTTGGGTGCGAAAACCTACAGAAACTTTAGCTGGCGATTTGAGAATGTTTGCCAGTTCATTATCTAATTTAGTTATTACTAGGGTTTTTTTTTTCCTGACCGTCCACGAATATATGTCGGGTAGATTGGAAGGCGAGACGAAGTTGAGCCTTCCATGGACTTGATCAACCCGACATATTTTCGTGGAAAGTCAGTAATAAACCGGATAACTGTTTTATTTTGCTGATGACAAAATTCTTATTTAGGAAATGTCTTCAACTGCCACTGCCACTGCCACTGTACACAGAATGCTGTTTCATATCATCCGTCATTGCCGTTTATTTGTTGCTACTGACTGTCCACAGAACCACCGAGGGCAGTCACATGATTCTTTGTACCCAATGAGATGGCGACATTTTAGTCCGAGGTAAAACAATTAAGTTTGGCCGAATATATTTCCCTGTGATATAATACAACCTAACTTACCTCCACTATGGAACTGAAAAAAATGTTCAGGTTTGGCCTAAAACAACTTTAAAACAAAGCATATCTATATAAGTCATTTAAGTTATATAAAATTGTTGTTTATGTAAACTTATTGTGTCTGTTTATTGTCAAACTTCAAAAGCAGGAAACATCTGTTCTGTCTAGTGTTTGTTGATGTGATGAAACGGATTAGATCATACAATCAGTTTCAGGAGGTTGTTGCATCTCTCGCCTTTGTCACCCTGATACTAAAGGAAATATCACCCGGTGACTCACTGGTTGTGGACATTTCTTAAAAGGTCTTGGCGGGGTAAAACTATAACGAGGTTGGGGACCGATTCTTCACTAAATGCCCCACCATTAGAAGTTAAATTATTGTTCAGTGTGGCGTAAAACATAAAAGAAAAAAATAAATCACCGGCCTTCTGCAATTATATTTTCTCACAAAATCATCTTAGGTTCTCGCGCGTACGGCAGCGTATGGGTATCACCCTAGAACAAAATTTATCTATAACGTAGGACTTATTATCTCATACGTAGGACTTAGTATCTCCTACGGAGGACTTAGTATCTCCTACGTAAGACCTAATATTTCCTACATAAGACTTAGTATCTCATACGGAGGACTTAGTATCTCCTACGTAAGACTTATTATCTCTACGTCGGACTTAGTATCTCAAATGTAGGATTTATTATCTCCTATGTAAGACTTATATCTCATACGTCAGACTATTATTTCCTACGTAAGACTTCCTGGATTTAATTATTTTACCAAAAAGGCCCTGTTCTGATAAAACGACAAAACGTTATTTCTGAGGTATTCCAGTATTGTTTTAAGACAAAAAAAACACAATGACGTATTTCATTAACTTTCTTTTTGTTAAGAGTAAAAGCATTTGAAGTAAAGTGTTTGGCCAATATGTTTTTGAATCATAGAATTCGTTTGATAAAATAAATAATCATGAATACAGTTAAATCCTCGTTCTTTTATAGTCACATATTTGATCCAGTAAAACCTCTTTATAAATGCTGAATTCATTTGCACCTTGCTGAACATCACATTTTCCAATTGATCGCCATTTTCCAGTTTTCTCTATAATTCCATTTAAGGTTTCCCTCGAACTATAGGCAAACCCCTTTATAGTAGCAAACTTTGGCTAAACAAAAGATGTTAGTACAACGAGGTTTACTGTATTTCTTTCAATTGTACGCGTGATTACGTATTGATGGTTAGAAATTACCCAAAATGCAATATTATTGATTTTAATTTTTAGACATCTCTCAAAACGCAATACTATACTAACGTCTCATATACTTTCTCTATGGACGCTTTAAAAACCATTTCTTCAATAATATTGGCAACGAAGTACTAAACTACTGTACTGGCGAAGACTAAGTTCATGGTGACAAATTTTAACGGAACTGCTTGAGTTCTAAATATTTGCGCTCTTTATCAGCGCACATCACGACATTAGATATCGTTGTGTTACTATATAATTAGTCTACACGACGATGTCAATGCATCTTCGCAAAAAATCGTTTTTGTTCGAAATGTGTAGCAGTGTTTCATCCAATCAGGAATGAGACGGAAATTTTTACTCATTTGATCAAATGTTTTATCTACCATCGCAAGCAATTTACATTCTCGGGTAGACATTATTACGACAGATCCTGGTTTGATTCGCGGTACCCAAGTCATATCTACGACGTCTTAAAAATGTGATGACGATTCGCAAAAGTATTTGAGAAAAATGTAAAATCCATGTTTTTCGATACTTTTAAGTATAAGTCCGTGACACAGCAGGTGAAACACGGTCACTAAATTGATACGCCCTCATAGCGCAAATCAAAATTTGTGGTTTTTGATCTCTAGCTGCTGGTGTCTCTATACATAGAGACAAGTCCATTTCTTTGTGAAACGTCACGTGACAACAACAACAACAACAATAAAAAAACAATGCAATACGATAAAACAAGGCCGCTTATGTTACAGTAATTACATCTCCCGTCGTTAGAGTTTCGAATTTGGCGATGTAATTACAAACAATTTGGACGTTATTTTCCTGTGGTATCCCGTGTGAATTATTATTGACGAAGTGTATTATAATTGTAGAAATTGGTGTGACCTTTTCAATATATTTGTGGGACAAATATTCAGCTATTCCGCATAAGATAACCTTTTAATTATACTCAAAACTTTGAACACACACGCAAAGCTCCACAGCTATCGTCGGTAATTATCATTGCAATATTCACAATACACTTAATTAAAATGATCCTGAACCTTTTCACGCCAAATTTATCCTAGTTCTAACGATGAAAATATATATTAATCAGATACTGTGATGTAAATAGTGACTGTAAATTGATCACTGGTGTTTTAGAGGTAGTACAATTAGTGTTCTGAATCAGTGATAACGGACTTGTCACCTTTGAGGATAAGTGATTGACATGTTATCATTTTAGCAATCGTAACAGTAACCGTACAGTACAGTAACCGTATTCAATATCTGAATTCATCTAGAGATAGTAATTAAAGTCATGTATTTACTTAGATAAGTAAACACTGCTGTACGGATTTGTTTTTAATTGTATTATTGTTGAACGCTCCACTCAAGAATCTTTGACAGATATGGAGAAGTCACCAATGCCGGCGAAGGGCTCCAAAGCTTGGCCTATGTTCGACATTTACGGCCATTGCGCAGTGAGGGTTATTTAACGTGCCGACACCTACTGTGATATGCCGGTTAGACTCGAACTCACGACCTCGCGATCAAGAGTCGAGCGCGCTACCGACTGAGCAAGACAGCCTCCACAGCTGTACAGATGTTGATCCGGCAATTGTTTTCTTTTAATTGTTCGTGTACAGGACAATTACTCGTGATGATTTGTGGATTTTTAGTCTTTCTCCTGTGTACACTTTTCAGCCGCACGTGACAATTTTAAGTTTCTGCGTAGGGAATAGTTTGTTGCTCGTGATATAAACAACCTATAAAACAGTGATACTTGAACACAAATTCACTCGATCTAAGACAAGTCGTAGTTTAAGCCAATCTCTTACACAAAGTTGTCGGTCCTTGCACTCTCGATCAATCTCTATCTACGTCTAAAAAGCATTCCCAAAACCACGTGGTCATGTAACCCACAGAATGAAAATAAGAACCAAATTATTCAGAGTAAGGATACATTTCACAAAATATAGTCCCTATAACTATAACAATTTCTAAAAGTAAAAATGAAGAAGAACCGATTAATAATTGAAACTCAAGTTCATTTGAACACGACGAATTAGATGTGCAAATGGTCTCAACATGAAGAACAATTGCGAATCCCAAACGGGATAAGATCAGGTATCCGGAAGGAGTCAGCGTCTTATGCTGACATGCCACACCCGTCACAAGTGTTCCATGGAAACCTTTCTAGTTCGATGAACGGGTCAATTAGGATTTTCTAGATTTTGAGTAAAGCATTTTCATTTCATATAGCTAAATCACGGATTTATTCAATATAAATCACTGATACCAAGTAATACTTGGATCGAAGTTATATTGCTGGGCAGTTAATGTGATAGACAATACAGCAATAATAACAGAAATTACACTGCTATGATGTCAATACAAAGAAAGATTGATCACAAAGTGTTACAGGACATTTGACAGATCGACCGATAAAACTATTTACTGATGATTTATGCGAAACCGGAAGCTAAAGAAACAAAATATTTATAACCATAGTTAAAATCAATTTTCAAAAAAAACAAAAAACAAAAACAAAAACAAAAAAATAATAAGTTTTGGTAGATAATCTGATACATGAAGACAAACTCACTCAGTAGATCTAAGAGAAGTAATCGTGTAAGGAGCAATTTTCTTACAATTCCGCTGGACGTAGAATACGTGATTGATGTTTTTAAATCCCTTGACACTTGATCCCACCTCTGGACTTTCTGTCTTTGTCCCATGTTCACCATTTTGTTTACTGTCTTCTGGACCTCTTTTCGAATAATACTTTGGTATCTTTGATTGTTGATATTCAATAAAACTCTGCCTTTGTTACATGAAATGAAAATGCTTTACTCGAATTGTATATGTCAAGATTTTATTTTTTAAATTCTTACATATTAATATGATAGAGTCATCTGGCGGAAACATGTTTCTAAAACTACCTAGATATACTGTTAGTTTTTGTTCGTTTATACTCGGCCTAGATATTACTTCCATGCAGTCAGCAAACTTGTATAAGGTTGTTAAGTGTGCTACCGTAGGTTTGTTAACTTGAATATACCTGCATTAATCATTTATTGTAAAAGATCTTTAATATGACTGACAGGAGTTTTGAAATTTCCTTGGCAACATTAAAACTTTACAGTATCATTTTGTCTACCGATGTTTCACTTGCTATTTCGTTGCCAGTCGATTATTTCATCTATAGAGTAATATTTCGCTTCGATAACACCATTTGAATTCCAAACTCCTCAAAGCTAAATTATTCATTTTTCCAGTGGGAACTCTAAGACGGATTTAGCAATATTTTTGGATTTATTGTTTGGTCTTGTATAATTCCACGTTTTCTTTCGGAAATTTACATTTATATCAATTCAATTTGAGCTCAATTGATGAAGTCAAATTTTACGGTTGGAATAATAGTCTTGTTTACGATTACTGTATCACTAGGTGAAATGCTGAGTTGCCTTTTCGTTGGCGGTTGTTGAGACCTCTGTACCAACTGTGACGATGTTTCGTTCCTCACGTATTTCATTTGGACTAAACTGTGGGCTTGCGGCGGGTGTGACCGGTCGACAGGGGGTGCTTACTCCTCCATGGCACCTGATCCCACATCTTGGTTTCCAGAGGTCCGTGTTTGTCCATTTTTGCCAGATTTGTATCTGTATCCTGGACATCCTAAAGATTTATACTTTGGTTTCTGAGATGTTTTATATTGATAAAAACTATTGTACGGAGCATGTGTTTTAGCTTCTTTTGTAAAACTACAACTTTGGTCTTGTAAATAATATATATAATCACTGGCCCGTTGTCACTTCTCGTGGACCGTTTGAGTCCCCCAGGGTAGATATAAACCAGTACCTGATATTTCGGTACCAGCCAATTACTTTATACTTAAGTGTAATTTTGCTCAATAATATTTAGAAGTGCAGTCGATTTAAGTCCTTGTGATACACGATCACTCTTCTGCCAAAACTTGTCACCTTTTCCCTAAAGCAAGTCAACATTCTGATTCTTGCTGTTGTGTTAGACCATTTCGTGATTATTTATCATCTACAGTGATACTTGTGTACATAGCCCCCCTCTAGCCACAACAAAATATCTTTATAGGAAGGTGACCTTTATATAGAGTTTGATTCGTACAAAATGGTAGCAAAAACAGTCCTTGTGACCAGGTGGACTTTATACACAGGTGGTCGCTAAAGTAGGTTTACTGTACTTGTTTGCACGCTGCTGCTCGTCTGATTGGTCTGATGGTATGAAACATATACCTGCTATGAAATAAAATGTATGTTTAACTTTTCAACCAAATGATCTAATATTTCAAATTAGAAATTCAAGTTTAAGCTATGATGAATAAACATTACCTGTTGCCAACATCACTGTAAGTTATTATTACATTACAGAAACATAGATAGGCAAACATAGTATATTCTTAGCAAAAATATTTCGATATTTTCTACTTTTACTAATTGTACTTGATGTACACTACCAAATAAGAGCTAAACACTGGCGTAAAAATATGACATAGTATATTCCTGTATATTTTGTGAAAATAAGATCAAGTCCAGTGTAGTATTCATATACAAATATTAAGGTTAAGTTAATCAATTGAAATTGAAGTGTTCCAAACCTGGGTTTCGCAAGCAGTTTTCACAAAATATAGGATTTTAAGAATTATTATGCCTGTGTATATCTCTCTTTTATTATTGTATATCAAACTAGGTAATAAAAAGTGGGACATTTTGGAAAAAAAACTTTAAACGACACATTTAAGTAAAAAAGGATATCAAAAGTTTTGAAAAAAAACAAGCGAATGCTACTTTAGGTGTACATTTTGCACTAATTGTAATTGTAACGACTTTTGTGTATATTCCTATCGCTGATATTACTGATAAGGACAAATCACCTATATGATTATAGCTGGTATAAATTGTCTTTATTGAAATATACAACATCTGTCAGACTAGTCGTTAAGTAAATGTAATTACGAGTTGGGAAGATACAATACTCAATCATTACCAAGGTTGTAAAAGTCCGATACTTAATGGCTGTATCTGCTGATAGCTATTTATAGAGATGATGACATAGCTGTTACGTCCAACATGAATTCAATCTGTAACAAGAGTTGCCAGAAATTTCAAAAATAGGTTTTTGGCCCACAACTGTCAGGTTTTAAGGTCAAGGTCACAAGGTAAGAGACAAGGTACCAACTGAAAGCTCTGTCATACGAAATTTATATGTGTAAAAACAAAGCCCTGTCCCTTGAGGTTAAAACGATATAGCCCAGGATAAAAGTTTTGTCTACGGACGCCGACGTGTCAGTTATGTCGTTAACTGTATGGGCTTTTGTCCCTACGAGCTAAAATGTGTACGACTTTGAAACATATTTAAAATCAACAGATGTTCTCACGTACTTGATCCCACTAGTTAGTCATTCGGAGAGAAAAAATCTCAGAGAAGTTATGTAGTGTATGGTAGAATCATCAAAGTAGGCATTGCCGGATATCCTTAAGTGTTACGTAATATCCATTTTTGGGGTCAATTAATGATTGTCAATACCGAATCGAGATTTCTCTTTCAATTAAATAGAAAAATGAATAATGCGTACTTAGTGCAAAAGAAAAAAAAAGTATTTCTACACAAGGGAAATACAATGCTATCATAGATATGTTTGTGTTAGGAATGAATTCCATCACCAAGTGCTGAATTGAAGATTCCAAAAGAATCCCGATTTTACATACCAAATTACCAGATTTATGAAATATTATGCATATAAATATACTTTAATGTTTGATAGCGTGGCAATTGTTTTCATAATATGGATACTAAATATTATTAACAAAGTTATAGTTTTCAAAGAAAACAAGAACAAATGCTAAATGCGATCGTTTCTGTCGGTAAGACGTCATCAGCTGAGAAATACAGCACTGACAGAAAAAGCATCAAACGCCAGGGTAATGTACAATGAAGAAGTACTAAGGGGACAACCATTTGATTCTTGGGGGGGGGGGGGGGTGGGGCTGGCAGATTTTGGAAATAAATATTCTGGCCTTGAAAATGTTGAAAATAAATAAACTGTCCTTGACTAGCAAGAAAATAAATAATCTGACCTTAACTGGTGCTAGAGTTGTTGTGAAAATTAATTAATGTTTAAACATTTTCGGCTAGCTTCGCTCGCCATATTTCATTCTTGAATTTTTTTCGGCTCGCTTCGCTCGCCATTTTTTTCTACAGGATAGTCTCTTATGTATGACAACAAGTAAATATAATTTCTAGTCAGTGTAATTTTAATGTTGTGCTTTTATTAAGAAGATTTCATCCCACCAGGTTATATGAATTTACTATATGTACAGTAAATTAAAATAAACTCCAAAGCCCATAATTTGACCAAAAATTATTAAAACCTCTATACAGTGGAGACATGCCTGAAGAACACCTCGCTTAGGAGACCACTTCACAATTAAGACATTGAATTTTCAGTCTCTTAATTAATGTTGAATCAGTACAGAACCTTACTTAAGAGACCACCTCAATAATCAGACCACTTTGAGTCAGATAGGTGGTTTTAATGGTGAGGTTTCGCTGTAGATAACCTCACCACAGATAAGAAGTTGGAAAATTAATAAAAATAAATTACCAAAATTTTCGCGCCTCGCTATACTCGAAAAAAAACTTTATACTCTTCCTTCCCTTTAACTTAATCATAGATCCGCCCTGGATTTGTCTATATATTTTGAATTTCATGGCTTTTGACTATGCTTAGTTTTATTTAATTATTGTTTTTCATTTTTGGAACATCATCGGGGTATAAAAGCAATTGCTAAACAATCCTTATATTTATATACATTACCATTTTTCAGTGAAACTGTAGTCCACTGGATACTTAATTTATTACAGAATACTGACTTTGCAGGGGGTGGAGGTTCATATGACGTAATGGCTTAACAGCTGTTTTGACATGAGAAGTAGTTCTCTTTTCTGATCGCAAATACTAATAAAATTAAGGTTTAATTTATTTTTATATATATCATTTTGAAAGAAACTAGTGATAGGGACAATTTTGAATACTTATTCTCAGATTTAGTTCGCGATTTTTAATATTCGACCATTTAGTAGTGGCGGGTTAAATGTGTCAGAAGAGAATTGCCCGAATGGGCCGTGTGCAAATGGCTGATAGGCCTACCATGTGCGATTTGGATAGCAACAGATGATCGTTGTTTATAACAAATTTTCGTTTGAATTCTGATATTTTATCAGTGGAATATATCACAGAAAGTTTGAGTGTGACTGTTAATATTCGTTGATGACAACTGGAAATAGTCATTCTATTTGATATTTTACCAATCGCTGAATCAGCTGGGAAATGTTGTGATCTGTGAAGGGGTGACGATTTCGTAAGTAGACCTATTTTAGTATATAGGCTAGCCACACTAGCAACTCCTTCAAATCAATTGAAACAAGACAAATGCAGATTATGATGTGAAATAACAAACTGTTATTGTTCTATTTAAAAGATAATTATCGACACGTTCGTTATGGAAAATCCGTGTAGGCCTATAAATTATAATAGATCCATATATCAATTCAGACTTCAGTTTTATTCAGCTGATCATATAGAGTATCCCGTCAATTTACTGAGAAACCTGTGAACACTACTTATGCTCGGCATTAATATTACAGGTGGTGAAAAACAAGATGGGCTTGGTAATTAGCCTAGCAATTAATAGGATTTGAGGTGAACTGAGAGTCGATTTCACGCGATGCGAGTTACGAATTGTTTCTGACAGGAATAACCTATATGTTGACAGAAAAGCAAGCTGTATATTAGAGATACAGGACAAAATTGCACTAGACCTGACTCCCTTTTCAACTTACTTACAAGCAACGTAACTACGAAGCAAATTTTCATTTCTGTGGCTTGTGTTTCTTTTCATAACATGACCTAGATCTAGTTTTGTGTTCTCGATTTCTTTCAGTGATTTTTGTGTGTTTTGTGGTAATTAATGGCTTTTAATAAAAATATGGAATGAATGTGTGTTATTTTATTCTTTATTGATTCATTCATATGTTCAGAGAATACTTGTCCGACAAATCGCTGCCGTAACATGATCATGGAAAGGGTTTCTTGGATATTCAGGTATTCCTACACCAGCTAGCGGTTAACATTTAGATCACGTGATGACTAAATGGTTTTATTGACACAACAAAACGGACGTTCTGTATAACTGTAATGAAGGAAATTACAGTCGTTATGTAAATATTTCAGAAATATATCAAAATGCATATGATTTTCCCTACATTGTGTGATTATCAGCTAAAAATTTAATCATCGATTTTCACACGTACATGTACAACATCTGGTCACCCCCCAACTCCTAGAAAAACTTTACACCCCATCATTGAAAATTCCTGGATCCACCCCTATATTTGAGAACAACAAAGTTTGGTTGAAGACATAGTTCAATGTCTGTCTCCATCCATTTGTGCGTGTTTGTACACTTACCAAATACTAGAATTTGAATTTTGAATAGTGTTTATGCCGCGCACAACAATTTTTCAGTTATATGGTGGTGGCCAGTTTTTATTAGTGGAGTAGAGAACTCGTTAACAATATATATATATATATATATATATATATATATATATATATATATATATATATATATATATATATATATATATATATATATATATATATATATATATATATATACAAAGCACTAAAACCAACAACACTATATATCCTAGGGTGTCGGATCTAAGAAATAAAGAAATAAGAAGTAAAGAAAAGAATATATAAAGCACTAAAATGACTAACGACACGGACAGAATTCAAATTTTCGGGAGGACCTGTCCCTTCATCAGGACAAAACGATTAAAATATCATGAAAAAACGTACACGTACACACTCTGACGTAAACACACCCCCCCCCCCCCCCACACACAGACACACACAAGCACACAACCGGAGAGTTGTATCAATAAGATTCTAAAACAAATACCGTCTCTGATGATGATAATGATGATGATGATGCAGATGCTGCTGCTGATGATGATGATTTCAAACATACCTTATTATTATCTGTCCTATGCATCCGTGTGCCACTCTACAGGTAATATAAACATGAACTAGGAAATTGATTTATCATTTACGTGCACATGGCTAGCCACAGTAATTATCATTGATTTTATATTTACTGGACAGTGTTTGCGGGACGAAAAAGTATTTTGTCATACGGATCGACCAGGTAAAGACACATAATCTTTGCATTTATGCACAATGCACTTAATAGCAATAAAATTCATTGAATACGACAAATTTTATATAATCTCGGTCGCAACATGAAGAACAATTGCTCATCCAAACGGTATGAGACCATACCTATAAATTATTATGTTTATGATACACGTGTATTTACACCCACTGGGACGTTGCCACTGCTTGTGGATCGTTGCGCTGATCGGGGCTATAAATAGAGTAATACTTTTTCTCCTATTGGACACCGGCCGCATAGTTATGGGGCGCCGGCAGATAGACTTACGTCCTCTAATTGGTAGTGTCATGTTAATAACAATTATAACCGCAAATCGATGATGATGATGATGATGATGATGATGATGAAGATGATAACGGTGATAGAAGACGAGAGGGGTAACAAGCGAAAATAGGATATACCGGTGATGGAAATTTGTATTTTATATAAGTAGCTGTTGTATACGATCAAACAGTATCAATTAAAAACAGAGGTAAGAATGGCATCTGATTTCTGCCATTTAGCCTTATAAAATAAACGCAAAAAACCGGCCGAACGTATGTCATTCCGGAAGGCGAAGTGGGTTTTTACGTTTATTTTGCAAGGCGATATTCGGTGGGTTTTCGAGTTTATTTTACAAGGCGAAAAGGCGACGTGCGGTGGGTTATTGCATTTGGACCCCGCGAAAAGGCGACATTCGTTGGATTACCGCGTTGGTCGTAACAAGACGAAAAGGCAACACACATTACAAGAAAAAGGCGCTTCCGTTTTAATTTTCTCTCCTTTTTGCGTTTTCGGTAGATAATTAAAGGCGATAACCGGCGGGTTTTCGCGTTAGATACAAGACGAAATGGCAGAAATCACCGACCAGAGGTAAGGTTGTTGATTAGAATAGTGATCTAAATTTACGATTGAAAACTTGAATAGATAAGATAATAAATTGATATTTCAATTTGAGGACATGATATTGTTGGAAACATATTGTGGAAAATAATACAACAATAACACTTCACTTGTACATTAAGATGTCAATACAAAGAACGATCAGAGTGTTACAGGAAATTTGACAGATCGACCCACATGATTCCTGCGAAACCGGAAGCCAATGGAACATTATACTTGTATATTGATAAGAATAGCGTATTTCAAGTCCTAGTTTGTACAAAATGAGTATTGATAGATAATGTGGATTTGTAAAATTTATGGTGCATATGTTCATATGAATTAACGTATAGGCTCAACTTTGAAGGTTTGGGTGAGCAAATAAAATTTCTGTGTTTGCTTTACATCAACAACAACAATAAACGCCTTGTGATAAAACACATCCCACATTCGAAACTGACTACATGTACTTCTACTGCTGTCTTTAGTGATGATGATGACGTGGAAGAAGAAGAAGAAGAAGATGATGATGGTGATGAAGATGATGGTGATGATGAAAAAGAAGAAGAAGAAGATGATGATGATGATGATGATGATGGTGATGATGAAAAAGAAGAAGAAGAAGAAGAAGATGATGATGATGATGATGATGATGATGATGATGATGATGATGATGGTGGTGGTGATGATGATGATGATGAAAAAGAAGAAGATGATGATGATGATGTTGATGATGATTACTATCAAACCGTGTTATTATTTGAATAATAATAATGTGTATTCATCAATAAGGTAAATAAACGGGAATAGAAAATTTGACTGTACGTTAAATTGACGAGCTGTAAAATGACAAATGATATCTACTGGTCAGTGTGACATTATAACAATATATATCCTCAAACAGACTGACCGGATATAGTCCCAGATGTCTCAAATATTTTACTGCATCTGCTGTCAAGTTGTGTGGGAATTATTTGGATACATTTGATACAACATGTCACCAGTAACATATACATGATAATTGAAGTGACTTATTATGGCTCTACAGTCCATCGGCATTTGATTCTCTCACAAACATACCATATCAAGTCAGTTTCGCTGACTTTTACTTCCAAGCATAAGAAGTTCATTTTTTTCTCATTTTATCTTCAGTCAAGAAATGTTCAATTTTAGAAATAATCATCATAAAATCAGAAATGACGCCGATCTTTCTCGGTACCTATTACAGAGTAACTGATTTTTACGAGATGTCCGCGTGCTCTTGCGCGTTTTTGTGTATTTTGGATATATATATATATATATATATATATATATATATATATATATATATATATATATATATATATATATATATATATATATATATACCATTCTAAGTTTTATAGTTTTATAATATATCAATACTTCCTTGATATTGAGTGTTCGAATGTTTAGTGACACTCATCGCTGGTAAATGTTCCACATTTAAGTAGTAACATTCCACAGTCAACCGCATATGGAGTTTATATTTCACAAATTATCCGATATGCCAGGGCGTGTTCGACATATGAACATTTCATATACAGATGTAAACTACTCACTGACAAATTATTGACAGAGGGATATCAAAAACTGCGTTTGATGTCAACGTTCCGCAAATGTTACGATCGGTATAGTAGTCTTGTTTGCGATAACTCTGTTTCACTGGGTGAAATGTTGAGTTGCCTTTTCGTTGGCGGTTGTTGAAACTTCTGTACCAATTGTAACGAGGATTCGTTCCTCATGTATTTCATTTGGACTTGACTGTGGGCTCAAGGCGGGTGTGGCCGGTCGAAAGGGGATGCTTACTCCTCCATGGCACCTGATTCCACCTCTTGGTTTCCAGAGGTCCGTGTTTGTCCATTTTTGCCGGATTTGTTTCTGTGTCCTGGACATTCTAAAGATTAATACTTTGGTATCTGAGATGTTTTATATTTGATATATGATATCAGTAATATCATTTGTAATTTTTTTTCTTAATTTATCTAAAATACATACAGATTGACATCATGATATTTTCATTTGAACCTTGTTAGTATTTAGAAAGTTGCATTCAATTATTCTTGATCTATAAATTTTGCAGCATCATTAGATTACTCAAAATTGTGTAGCAAAGAATATCTCAGAATTTTAGTATTACAGAATAATCAGTGATTTATGAGAAGAAACAATATCGATTATGTTATAAAAGAAAGAAATTTAAATACAAATGATAAAAAACATACCCAGCTGAATGATTCCAAAACCGATATTTTACAAAGAAAGCTATTAGAAACGTATGTTTGTTCATAATCTAATGGCACTGTACTGTAGAATTCAAACTGAAATGATCTATTGTTGAAGACCTTTTTATCACTTCTTTAAAACTCAAACCAACGCATCTAGACTTGTGTTATCAGTTTCTGATCACAAACCATCTGATTACATGGTGTAGTTCTGCTTCTCTCCATATGTAAATAAACACCTTTATGTTGGCTAGCCACAGTTGTGATGCGAAATATTACTTACCTTTGGTAAACAAATTCTGATGTTTCCCTTCAACCAGGGCAATAAATGTTTAGTATAATCATTATAGTACCTTACCAGTCAGCGAATTTTGACCTGTTTTACAATGGATACCTTACAGGTACTATTGAAATCAGAAATACACATCATTCCGGAAAAGAGCAAGAGAAATATATATATATATATATATATATATATAACTAATATCTAAAACCTACTATAATTAGCTTATTTGAGAAGTATGCTTAAAAACAAACCGTCTTGGTTCTATCCCTAGGGCATTTTAAAACAATTTTGTCTGCACGCTTTACACATTAAGTGATAAGAAATAAGACAAAGTATATGCAGGCGAAATATCTTGTGTTTTCAATTACCCATAAAATGTAGGAAAATAAAACCGAAATATGTTCTTGTGGCACGCCTTAGAATTTCATTTTATTGCGCAGCTAGTTTCTGGTGCATTTAAACTAGAGGTAGTATAGTATAGATCGACTGTGGAATACATTTGAAGTAAGTGATATCTGATTACTTATGATGTAAGTTTCACCAGCTGCCTTCGTCTGTGTTATGTATCTTTATACATATAGCTATATATGTATATTACATGTAAAAGAAACAGCCATCATTTTATAAGGGATCCCGTGTGATTTATTATATCATAAAATCACCGGTGTGTGTTTCATGAAATTGATTTACTGATGATAGTTAATGTATAATTATGATGTGTACAAGTTTTTATATGGTATATGCTATAACATTACATAATTTCTGTACAAGTAAAGTGAATTGCATTAATATAAATAACAAATACATACACACACTCGCACGGAATCACGCACCCACACACACCCACACACACCCCCACCCACCCACCCACACACACACACACAATAGAAATACAAATGAAAAGCGACATGTATAATGGTAATCAAGATCGAAATGAAACAAGTGTTACTATACAATTCGACTACCGACGATATAATGAAATATGAATAAAATATTAAACGAATGTTAATAAACAGCAGTTTCACGTTCGATACTTTGTAAATTTCATGTGATTTGAATTACCAGATTTTTTTTTTTTTTAGATTTTTGCTAATTTCACAGTTTTGTTTATTTAATTCACATTTGTTTGTTTCATTCACATTTCATCATATCGTTATCTTTCTCCTCCACCAACGTCTGACCGCCACCATATAAAGGCCGGTGCATACGGTAAGATTAATCTTATAAGAACAGTCTCATAAGATCAATCTTACCGTGTGTACATGTCAAATACACAAAAATATCAGATTTCAAAAATCTTATGATACAGTCTTTAGGACAGAGCACTGCTCTATTTTTTAATAAATGTATTAGCTGACCTTGTGTAATAGCCAATCAGACTTCTTGGTCGGGGTCAATATTGGTCATCAGCATCAATATAAACACATGGTAAACGACTCATATGTTCAAAATGACTAAGGCAGCATTTTCCAGTACAAAATTAGAAAAATTAATCAACTTGTGGGAAAAGGAAGAAGATCTTTGGAATGTTTCAAGTGATCCATCATTAAAAAATTCCTCAAACCTCTTGGGTCATTAATTCCTTAGTTCTTGTAGTATAGACCATAGTCTGCCCCGTATTCCTGTTGTCTGCTGATCCATGGCCGAATCCCACATTTCTTGGTAATTTTAGGATTTTGTACATACTCAAATGCCATATAGATAAGGACAACACACAATCTAATTATACATCCTTAATCTCCCTCTTTGACAACCATTTTTAGCTTTTTACTTTATGGCGGGAAATGGATAGTACCTGCATTTGTTTACCATCTTATAATACTTGTATTTTTGTGTGTACACCAGAGTAATATATTACACAAATCTCATAAGATTAATTTTAACATGTGTACCGGCCTTAACTGACAAATTGTTGAGTGAAGCGTAAAACGCCATTGAAACAAACAATAATGTATTATTTTACATGTATATGAAAAACAAACAGAACTTCATTTTTACTGGTTACAAAAATAAAGAACCAACATTGATTCCCGAATACAAAAATATCAGTCCAAATCCTCCGTTAGAACTTGTTGATCCAATCCATCCCTAGAGTTCAACGTCGAGCTAAAGGTTGTTAATCATTTTTTCTTGCAGTGATCATGTATAACTGTGACAGACATCAGCTTATGAATTGTCACTGCCATTACAAATACACATCCTACCAATAAACGGTGTGGGTGTTGGCTGTTCCAGGAATTACCACTCTATGACGACAAAGAGGTAATGATTTATAGAAGTAAAAACCATAACCGGATATAAATTGAAAATGATACGGGTAATGAATTGCTTTCAGCTGGCATTAATGTGAACTTGAATGCAAATCAGATGATTGAAATATCCACTAACATCAAGTTATAACCACTTTCGTTTCGGTCCTCTAAAGAAAATAATAATATTTAATATTTTTGCCTCACTATTATCATGTCATATTCATGTATATTGTGTTTGCCTTACTTACATCATATAATATTTCTTGTATCTTCCTTCTCACATCATGTTACACTTCTTGTTTTTTCCCACTAACATCATGTAACATTTCTTGCTCTTCACCCACTAACATCACATAACATGTCTTCTCTTTGCTCTCTAACACCATGCAATATTTCTCGTTTAGCCCCACTAACATCATGCATTATTTCTCGTTTTGCCCCAATAACATCATGTAACATTTTTTTTTGCCCTACTAACATCATGTAACATTTCCTTTTTTGTCCCAATAACGGCATGCAACATTTCTTGTTTTTGCCCCACTAACATTTCTCGTTTGGCCTCACTAACATCATGTAACATTTCCTATTTTTGCCCCACTAAAATATTTTGTTTTTGCTCACCAACATCATGCAACGTCTCTCCTTTTGCTTCACTAACATCATGTGATAATTCTTCTTTTGCCTCACTAACAACATATAATTTTTCCAGGTTTTTCCCGTTCACATCATATAATATTTCTTGTTTTTGCCCCGTCCACAACATATTTCTTGATTTTGCCCCTCTATCATCATGTGACATTTCTTGTTTATTTGCCCTCTAACATCATGTAATATTTTTTGTTTTGTCCCATTAATATCATTATATTTTTTATTTTGACTCACTAACATCATGTGACATTTCTTATTTTGTCTCACTAACATTATGTAACATTTCTTGTTTTTAATTCTCACTAAATCAAGTTTCAACAATTACTGTTTTTGGTCAATCGCCATGACATTCTTCCATAACGTCGTAAGAGTTATCTCCCTTCCCACAGAAAGTCTAACGACATTATATATATTATCGATAGATCTAGGCCTATCACTATAAGACCTCAGAATTCTTTACAGAAATGCTGTAAATCCTGGCATATGATTGCTCGAGCAGGCTAATTTTGAATTATAGACCGCTAGCTTCTATGTGTGTATTGAATCCCTTTATAAATTATACCTGTCATTGATACGTCTGTCTTATTTTGCAAACTAAACATATTTGATAATTATATTTTGTGTTAAAATCAGTTTTCAACAAACTTGCATATAACAAAACCAACTAGAATATAACAGCATTATCGCCAAAACAACTAGTCATTACAACACAATCTTAATACCACATATACAAAGTGTATTATATCAGCTGTTTTGAGTAGGGTGATAATTAACGAAGATACTTACGTCACCACAGATAAAACCAAACCACAACAATAAACAACAGTTTTCGTAATATATAATATGCGTGCGTGAACTGCTACTTATCAATATCAGAATAGAAACTAGACCCAATTAAAATATTTGGAAAACATCTTGTAATTAGATTTCAAAAATACACATGGGACATGTAAATTACATTCATAAGTTGAACCATGTTTTTTTCTGTTTATGACCAAGAATTCCCCCGTGTCTCCAGTTAATTCAAATTGCTACAAATTTTAATCATAATGCTAAATGGAGCGGAACACTTTTGCTATGACAAATAAAACAGAATTTGATTAATTCTGAGGGTAAGATTATATATATATATATATATATATATATATATATATATATATATATATATATATATATATATATATATATATATATATAATATATATATATATATATATATATATATATATATCGCTGTCTTTAGTCATTATTGTGTTTTAAATAATTCGTTTCTTGACTTGCATCTTTTTGCTTAGATTCGATGTCATTGTTCATACAGTGTTGTTGGCTCTTACGCTTTGTAATGTGAAGTATTGGAAACTACATTTAGTACTGTCGAAAGCGATTTAATCAGTCTGCCATTTAACCTATCACGACATTATTTGAAATATGACTTATTTTACAAAACATATGCTAGGAAATCAAATACTTTTAAGTGCTGTAATTTAAAAACGTTTAAAAAAGTAAAATCGTCATTTCCAATGGTGCTATCTAACTTAATCATGTCAATAACCAGTCACCAGCATCTTCATCCCGCATGCTCGTACTAAATCCTCTTTGTAGTCTGTCCGACATAAGACGCCAAAAAGGTAGAACCATTCAATCAAGTCTTGTACCAGTCATGTCAACTATCTCCAGGTCTTATTTCCCTCTTTTATCGCCTCCTCTGTGGATGTTCTTTTGGGCCTTTCCTGTGCCGCTTGCTCATCGGTGTCCAAAATAAGGCTTGATTGGGATGTATGGTCTTCTTCCTCATTCTCAACACATGGTACAGTTCCTTTTTACCTCTGTTGTTAAGTCAATGGCTTTTGTTATGTCTGCTAGTTCTTCCTTGCTGTTAGTGTTTGGCCATCAAATGCCGTTACTGCAGTCATTATAGGAAACTGAAATCTGGTGATAAAAAATTGTGATTGAGAAAATTGAACTAAATAGATAAGTCCAATGACCTCCCGTGTTCGGTCAGTTAGGGTTTCAAATTTGTTTTAGTTTTAGATGATAATAACCTTTCAGTGTGTGAACATCATAATTAAGACGGTATTGCGTAATACAGAAGGCGATATCAGATAGATAAGTTCACAGACAATTGTAGTAGTTTGATAGTCATCTCGTACCCATCGCAACTCGATGAAGTGAATTGTATAAATCTTCAGAATGGTATATACAAATCTGATGGATAATGGACAAATACAGACCTCTGGAAATCCAGAGGTGGGGCCAGATGCCACGAAGGGGTAAGCATCCCCTGTTGACCGGTCATACCCAACACGAGTCCACAGTAAAATTCAGTTAAAATAAGTGAGGAATAGATCCTGTTCGTCGTGGCTACATACGCGTCAACAGTTGCTTCCGGACATGTAACTCAACTTTTCAATTAGTGAAATGAAGTAACTCATATAAGAACAGGTTGGAGGAGAAAACAAAGGAACATGTCATCAATGTTTAGCGGAATAAATTTGTTTTGGTACGAGACGAGATGCAGGGCACAAGGACAACCCTGCATTAAAAATGACCATACTTGGAAGAACATTTTTCTTCATATTTCATCATATTTAATTTCATATTCTCAGTGTTAGCTTTATTCTTAAATATTCGTCATCTTTAAGACCATGAAAAGGAAGTTAACGGAGGCCATTTTGACTGGTTTTAAGTGCTTGGCATTTGCTTAATGAGTACTATTGATATTGTCACACAATTATGAGGAGATTTTCAGTTAATCAGAATCCGAGTTTGACAAGGAACTTGTCAGAGTTAACAATAATCAATGATTTCATATTAAATATGACAGCTCAAATATTCAGTGATACCATTTCTTTACTATAAACAGATACTGTTGTTAATCCCACAGACACCACCAGGAAATATTTGTTTTCATGTTTGTGCGAATTATTTCCGCACAATGATATTTCAGTACTTGACAACTGCAAATTAACGATACATTAATTGAAATATTTAAAACTTATTAATCATATAATCCCCTCTAGTTTAAACGTTAGTATGTATATGTGCAATTAAATATTGCAAACGAGAGAGAGAGAGAGAGAGAGAGAGAGAGAGAGAGAGAGAGAGAGAGAGAGAGAGAGAGAGAGAGAGAGAGATTGTGTGAGAGAGATTGTGAGACAGAGAGAATGGGGCATAAATAAAATAAAACAGAGAGATGGTGAGAGGGAAGAAGCGGGGAAATGTCAACTATAATGAGGAAGAGAGTCAATGGTGAAGAGAGAGAATGAGATTAACCCTTTCACACCTGAAAATCAAAATGGTATGCTCTTTTCTATTGTTAAGACAGTCTGTTATGGACTGTTGAGCTGAAAGGGTTAAACAGAGAGGAAGTAAGAGAGAGGAGATATAAACGATTATCCCACCTCTGGCAAAATACTTGGAATTCGATGACGGATGACGTCAGTCTTAGCAGATGGGAGATGTAAATGACGGACATGGCGGACAAATTTGCTACGCGCAGCGAAGAAGAAATACTGAAGGTTAGAACGGAGCTGCATTCAAAAAATACTTTAAGAAGCAACAAAAGGGCAGGCCATCGGTGGGATAAATTCGTTAGATAGTGTTTTACAGTTACGGTTTCGCCTCGCCAAATACAATTTTTTATCATGGACCCAAAAATATTTCCCTATCACCCATGAAAACACTATATAACTAATAGTATCGTGAGATTAAGACTAGAAAAAAGAATGATTTGTTTGTCGTATAGTATATAACATTGCAAAATATTGTTTTTGTCGATATTTGAGGTATACAATATTTTTATATGTGCAATTTGCATAACCGTGTTTTCACAATTTTGTTTGATTAGAAATTATAACATAATTTCGGTAACAACGCATGTTGAAATGATAGGAGTCCGCAATCCGTCAGCCAAAATGAGGTTTGCATACTAGCTTTGCTTATTTAAGGTATACTGGCCGGAAAGAAGTGGGAATTAATCGATATGTTGAAAAAAATATATTGAAATATTGGTAATCTGTATTGAATATAAGGACATTCTGGTTTGATTCTTTTATTTGGACGCGTTACATGGTGTAATCAAATTTATATAACCTAACAGGATGAAATCTCGTGAACCCTTTCCCGACTTGGACGAGATTTAATTTTAGGTAATACAGCTTAACGATAGTAATCGTGTCTGCTTTCATACTAGCCCATCCTTTCCGTTAAGATTCTCCCGAAATGTGAGGAGAATCATTCATATGATAATCAAATTGTAACTCCGAATCACCAAGACAAAACAAGGTATTATAAATGCCACATCTTATTGTGACCTCATTGCTCAATGACCGCAACTAGCGAGAATATGTCAAAATTTGAAGCCGGAATTTGATGACGTCTCAATATGAGTGAAAGATTCTTGGGTGGGACGTTAAAGAACAACACAACAACAACCACACTGGGACGGACCTTATTTTCAGGAAATATATAGGGAAATAAGATTTTATATGTCTGTGTGTAGCTCTTATTTGTTATTGTACATCAAATACAAGTAGTGAAAGAAGAAAAAATGGAAAATTTGTTTTGAGTGAATACAGCTAATGCTAAATACGCTAAACATAGAGGCATATACTCAAAAACATTAAAACAAAATGAACATGTATGATGTTCACATTTCCCAACACACTTGTATTTTGACACTGATCCCGAGAAAAGTTATTGTGGCCATTTAGTAACTTTTGATTTTTTTTACCTCAGCATTGTTTAGGTCATTAACTTTGAATGTTTTCAACATCTATTATTGTAATTTGATTTCCAATGACGTTTCGTAATATTGATGGTGTTCTTTGTCTGATCAAATCATAATGAAGAACAAATATATAAAATATGATATGTGTATTTCATTATTTAGGAATAAAACATCTTAGGGGGGGAGGGTTACAAAAAAAGTAAAAATGAAAAAAGTTCCAATTGATAATCGAAACTCTAAGTCCATTATCCATTTGAACACGACAAATAAGATGTGTAAATGGTCTCAACATGCAGAATAATTACGAATCCCAAAGGAGATAGGACCAGGTGTCCGGAAGGAGTCATCGTCCCTTGCTGGCATTGAACACCCGTCGCAAATGTTCCTTGGAAACATTTGTACTTCGACGAAAAGGTCAAATTCGGTGAAAAGGTCAAGTTCGATAAAAACCACAAGTTCCGTAAAAATATCAAGCTTGGTGAAATACAACGGTCTCAACAAACTACTAGAATAGAGAGAATATTGTGACTCACAATTATGTAGTGGTGTTTTTTAATGCTTTACATATCATTAGCATTTACGTAACTTCTCGATTCACTGAGAACATTTTATTTCCGTTCTAAGTAAGACACTAACTTCGATAAAGGGTTATGACTGACCTACATTCATAGATGCAGTGAATAGATTGTCTTGTTTATTGATATAGTCAGATATAGGAACATTCATTAACAATTTGTATGACTCTATATGATATACTGTGTAAGTTGAAATTTTAACGAGACGCAAAAGCGTTTTGTCCTAAATGTTTAATATATAATTTTAGCTAGAAGTAATTTTAACGATTTTATAGATTAATAGTTGATTATCATGTATATCTAATTTTGAAAATTAACTAAGAGTTAGATAATTATGATAATCAACTCACATGAATGGTTGTATCTGTTTCTACTCTGACTGAAAACTTGCATAGTATGGTATATTAACCTACATCATGTCTAGACACAATCGGGCTCGGACTCTCATGATCCCGTCAAACCTGTACCTCGCTTCAATCTCCAGATTACACCAATATGTCAAAGTTAGTAAACATAACATTGTTAGAGACCTCAGTAGCAGACCTCTTTCCCTCCAATTACTTTTACCAATGAAAACTGGTCTGATGCACATCGTGTACAAACATTTGCATTACAGTACTAGTGCGGGTTCAGCCAATGAGGTTTATTCAGCCCTGTTGGTTATTTGTATATGTTTAACTAACTGCAGTTTCGTTGATACAACAGCTTGACAATGGTAAAACAACACAAGTTATGATAGATAAATCTTAATTACGATGAGGAATTAATTGTTAGCGATACTCAATTTTAGCGATCGCAACAGCCTTGCAAATAATGCAAAAAATAAATCCTCGCTAAAATATCTGTTGTTACGGTATAACATTATGTACTGTGTGAAAATAAGCATAAAATGACAACATCTATAGTATCGGTTGGACCTGATTAGAGTTTAGATTAAATTTATATGAAAGAAACACTGATTGTAAGGACCACATACAAATACTTTGAAATATAAAACATCTCAGATACCAAAGTAAAACTTTTTCGGTCGTCCAGGACACAGATACAAATCCAGCAAAAATGGACAAACACGGACATCTGGAAACCAAGAGGTGGGATCAGGTGCCATGGAGGAGTAAGCATCCGGCCGCACCCGCCTTGAGTCTACAGTCAAGTCCAAATGAAATACGTGAGGAACGAATCCTCGTCAGAAATAATATATATTGGTACAGACGTCTCAACAACCGCCAACGAAAAGGCAACTCAACATTTCACCCAGTGAAACAGAGTAATCGCAAACAAGTCTATTATACCGACCGTAAAATATGCGGAACGTTGACATCAAACGCGGTTTTCGTTATTGTGTTTATACTTTGTCAGTGAGTAGTTTACATCTGTATATGAAATGTTCATATTTTGAACTCCCTGGCATATCGGATCATTTGTGAGATATAAACTCCATATGCGGGTGACTGTGGTATATTACTACTTAAATGTGGGAAAGCCGAAATCGTCGCGTTTGTCGTATAGCTTGGTTGCCAATTTCCCGGGTGTGTCTGTAGTAAGTAAATTGTCTAAGTATGAAGCGTGTGTGCTTGATTCTGTTTTATCTTTAATTTCTAGTTCGCTGGGGTATACCGCATAAACATATGTATGAAACTTGTCATTAGTAATTGACAAAACGTTGTCGATATATCTAAATGTCAAATTAAAGGACACCGCTAGCTTTTTCTTCTTTTGATTCAGCAGTTTCTGAATGAAGTCTGTTTCGTATGAATAAAGGAACAAGTCGTCCAATAAAGGGGCACAATTGGTTCCCATAGGAATGCCGACAGTTTATGGAAAGGCCTCGTCTCCGAACATTACAAATATATTGTCTATTAGAAATTCCAGCATGTTTTTATATCAGCTTCAGTGTATTTATGTGTAGAAACAGAGTGGTGTTTGACAAAATAAGTATCATGATAACCAATCACTATATTTAAATTTTCGGGTACAAGCTTTATTAAAAAAACGGTTGTCTTTTAATTTTTAGTCATGTAAAGAGTTAAAAAAGTCGTATGTATTGATACTGTGAATTTGAGAAAAATTGTGTTCTTTTAAATTTTCAAAAAGTTGTTTATAATTTTTAAGTATCCACATCTGATTTACACCGCTTCTGTAACTGTACAGTATTGCTGAAGTTTCTCCTTAACGGCTGTCAATATCTTGGTAAGGAGTAAAGATAAAGGTTTGGTAGAACATTTCCTGGAACCTGCTATATACCTCTGCTTATATGGGGTTTTATGAAGTTTAGGTATCCAATATAAATATGGTAGCTCAAAATCAGTATCAGTTGTAGGTACATCAAAAGAGCGTAATACGAACACGTGATTTGATAGTCATGTTATGTTCATGTTTCTTGACTTTGTTGAATTTCTTCAACAAAACGTCTGTTCAACGTGCAATTGCCCCTATAATAAATGCAAGACATTTGAATTTATAAGCAATCACCCCGTCCCCAATATCACCAAACCCAACTTTCCTATCATTTAATTTCTTTTCCAACTTTGTGTGTATTTTACGGTTGATCGGTTTTGGCTGCCCGTGATAAAGAAGTCGAAAGTGTTTGGGAATTTCAACAAACTGGTAAAATTTACACCGTTTTTAAAGGTTAGAGAGTTATGTGTATGCGTTGAATGTTTGTTAAATGTATATTCTAAGTAAATGAAACGACGATATGTTACAAACTTGTGTCGCTGCACAGACTGAAACAGGCTCGTGAGTGGAAAATGGCCATCGTAAAATTTATTTCAACTAACATGCGGGAATTAAATTTAAAACTAAATCTTGTTCATAAATAGGTTGGTAACCTTTCATTTATTGCACCAAACTGGTTTAAACTGGTTTCTGTTTTCTCATTTATCATTTACAGTTTCAAACCAGTTCTGGATTCCGACCACACTACGTTCAGAGGTGGTTACAGTGGTTTATTGTAATCCAATGCATGTAAAGACGGCAGCAAATACGCAGTGATGAAAATTGGGAATAGCAACATTCTTTGTTTAATCAATAAAGTTTTGAAACTATGCTTTAATAAAAATTAGACAATATTTCAGATACTGTAAAAGTTTGAAAAAAAAAATATGAATGAAACCTAGTTTAATCTGGAATAAACAGAACATTGTAATAATTCTGTCATTCTGAAAATGCAAACCTGATATTTACTGCATACTTGCAATCCTGCAACCCTAAAATTTGACCGATTCTCGCAATTGCTTTTAGATGCGTGTGGACAACAAGATGCATACACATGTGCATTCGCCAAGGAAAACTTGACCCTTGATGACCGTGAAAATTACTGAAATCGGGATTATGCTGTCTATATATGCTCGAACTTTATTCACTTTATTGTCATACAACTTTCGAAGTTTTTGTGATTTTCCATTTCCTCCTAGAGTTAGTACAGAGAATTCCATGGAAATATTAATCGAATTAATCAAATTACACCGTTATAAAAAATGATTTGATATACACAATGTATTTGATTTTCATGTAAGGCGGTTTAAAAGTCTTCAATTATTCTGTAATTATGTCGACTCATATAAGAGAACATACCTAAGCCATAACCCCTACTACATAAGAGAGAGAGAGAGAGAGAGAGAGAGAGAGAGAGAGAGAGAGAGAGAGAGAGAGAGAGAGAGAGAGAAAGAGAGAGACAGAGAGAGAAAGAGAGAGAGAGAGTGTGTGTGTGTGTGTTTTCCTGGTAACGTGAATGGTGCACATGTCTACCAAGATAAATTGACACCTGTTTATAAAAACAACGAGTCCAAAATTAACCAAAAAGAGGTGACATGCACACAAGCTGTAGCTAAATCAATGCGTGGTATAAGAGCAAGGAACAATATTTTACCTGTACACCTATCTTTTTCGACAACTGACACGTTTTATTTTGTTTTTGTCATTCCCCGGATGTTCCACTTAATTTTGGTACACCTTTGTGTACTTGAATACGACCCGCAAAAGACATGAGATGAGACATGGTGACGGATAATCTTTTTATTGAATCAGTTACGTACTGGAAGCATACCATTATTATTCTAATTATTTATTTGTTTATAATTAATGAATAGTTATTTGTCACGTATAGCAAAAAAATATGTACAAATAGCCGACAATAGTTCATAGAAATAATGGTATTGATCACTGCATTCATTTTCTTTCACCATGACGATTGCACTCTTTCCTTGATTTAGACTTTTGCACTGAACCCTTCCAACCCTACAGGTCACAACAGACTGGTCATAAACAATATAAAGAGCATACCATTCAGATACTCGGGGGTGAAAGGTATATAACAAAAAAAAACTGCAAGCTATGTAAATGTATGTCGGAATTCAATCTATACTCTGTTGCAACGCATAATCTTTTTGAAGCAAGATTTACATTCGGACCTGAATTTCTCGCTCATGAAACTATAAATGAGCGGATTTAGAGACATACTTAACAGGTATGATCGCAATATCAGCTGATAGGCAGCTTTACCTGGGCTTGACAATGTGAAATAGTAAAGCGGGTTCATGTATCTAATTATGACGATGACGCAATACGGAAGGAATGATAGCATAAATAGAAGCGTAACCATAAACAACATGATGGTAGTTTTGATCATGCGCAATCGTCGGGCCTCTTCGGACTGAATTGACATTGAACGTTGCCTTTGGAACTTGGAGCGTCGAATTGAAGCTGATTTAGGATCATTTTTGCTAGGTGATTTATCCCGGTTATCACTGCTTTTTGAAACACTTTGAATCCTAGATGTGAACCGTGTCATGAGTGACGGACTCTTGGAACCAGGGTTATTTGGTGCAAGTACCCCATCATCAGTTGTAGTGGTAGAAACGCTTGCTTTCCTCAGCTTTTGTTTTGCTGAAGAATCTCGATCGAACGATCCCCTTCTGATGACTTGAACGGCGATCGCTGTGTACAGAATGACGAGGCAGATGTCTATACAGATATTTCCTGCCAATAGAACAGATGTAAACGCTAGTGGGTAGTTTGTTTTTGTAAAATAATCCTCAATTAGACACATGCTACCTTTTATAAAAACACCTGGTTTTCCTGGAACCGGAAACACTATGTATTGCACGCCGTAAATGATCAGGGCAGGCCATGCGAATACGACTGCAAAGAAACATCCGGTGAACACAATAATTTTTGCCTTTTTGGTAGACATGGCGGGTTGTAAAGGATGACAAATCCTGCTGTATCGATCCACAGCAATTCCCAAGAGTGTAAAGGAGGAACAGTTATTCATCATAAACGTCAGAAATCTCGAAAATTTGCATAATGTTCCGTTTCGCCACCGAAACCAGTTCCACATGAAGGCGAGTTCAGTTGGTGACGTGATAACGTTATTTACGATGTCAAACAGTGCTAGAGCCAAAATAAAAACACGCGATGTTGTTTTATTCCATCGACTAAAGTAAACATAGAAAACAATGGCATTCCCTGGGCATCCTAAAATTGACATAATAATCGTGTAGACGAAGCTAGGCACCAAGATATCTTCAAAACCTGCATCATTGACACCATCAACGTATTTATCGTCAGTAAGAACAATCACATTGGGTCTTGATATTGACACGTTGGTATTGTTCGCCATCCTGTATTTCTGTGAAACAAAATATATTTTATTGCAGCATATGTAATTATGGCATTATGTAATAATATCGAAACTTAAAGGGGCATTAGCTGTATTTACTAAAAACAATTATTTCGATTTTTTTCTACTTTTACTACTTGTACTCGATGTACAATAACAAATAAGAGATATGCACAGTCATAAAAAATATCACATTCACATAGATTTTGTCCAGTGCGGTAATCATATATATAAATAGTAAGGTTAAGTTAATCAATTGCAAGTGAAAAAGTACCAAACCTGGATTTCTCAAGCAATTTTCACAAAATATTTAGGAATGTAAGAATTGTTAGGCCTGTGTATATTTCTTTTTTGTTATTGTATTTTAATCTGCTTAGTAAAAATGGAAAGAATTTAAAAAAAAAACACTTAATACCCCTTTAAACCAAAACCAAGTATTTTAAGGGAAATTAGAAATGGCGTTCCAGAAATGAACAGAATAAGTTGGTATAACAAATTACCAGAGAAATGAATAAAAATAGTTCAGAAAACGATGATGTAAGAATGTCATAAATTGCTATGGATACAATTCGTCTTTATAAGTCATTACTGACGATAGACAGATAGGATGTTAGAATGTATACTAGCCAGATGGACTGAAAGACAGAAAGATAGACATTTAGACAAAAAGATAGATAGACAGATGAATAGATAGACAGACAGATAGATAGATAAATAGACAGACAGATAGATGGATATATAGCTACATAGACAGACAGACATACAGATAGATAGATAGATAGATAGATAGATAGACAGACAGACAGAAAGACAACATTGTATTACCTGTTGTGTAATCTATTCAAACATTGGTTTTCAACAGTCTCTGTGTCTTACATAGCGAAACGGCTGACGAATTATATCGACACTTACGGGAGAACGCTTGCATTCTTCGGATAGGAAATAGAAACACATCCGTTGACGGAAATACGCAATCACTGTATCCAAGTAAAAGTAAACGAACAATGTAAATTTAAGGTTTCTGACACACTTTTCTCGGTCTTGTAAATAAACAAACTGATATGGATTTGTAATCACATTAACTGTGATATATTGTCCATTTTTCCGCTACACAAAATCAAAACCCAAATCTCCGTTGCAGCTGGTTTTGTAATAAAATCACCTTAATTTGAACGTTCAGAGGTGATCTAGGGGTAAGGCGTTGCACTCTTAAGTGAAAAATCCGAGTTTGACGCCCGGTATCAGGCCATACCGTATTCTTACAAAACATTGATTGTTTCATTGCCAAATACACGGCGTTTGTAATGCTGTTAAAAGTATGGTCTTTCGAATTAGACTAAAACAGAAGTCCAAAATAACGGTTGCCATTTTTAAGAAGCATTAAAAAATTGACATGAGTTCTTAGCACAGATCACATGCCATCACCACATAAGGGTAAGATTCCTGGCGGGAAATGTCATAATTTTTTTTTTCGGAATTTGAAATTTAAATGGTGTTTTAAGCCACAGTCAACAATTTTTCTGGAATATTGTGGCGGCAAGTTTTTATTGGTGGAGAAGAGAACTCGTTTACAATGTACTTGGATGAGGCCACCGGCCTTCTGCAAGTAAACTGGCAATTTTTCTCAACTAAGGTTGTAGACTGGATAAAAACACCGTGTATGGTTTTGTAGTACGTGATTGTCTAGTGCAACCTTTTACGTTACGTTAGTTTTCGTAAACATTGTAATCAAACTTGTTTTACTTTCACCATTAAATATAAACGACGTTGTTTAATTAAAACATTAAAAAGCTGTATTAATCGTCAGAGAGAGAAAGAGTTTAAAATTCCGATGAACATTGGACCAACACGGACTTCCAGAAGATCTTGAGGTAGGGCCAGCTGCCCTGTAGCACTCAAGAAACGTTCTGGTTGTCAAAGGAGAAGGCAAATTGCATTTCCATTGCATCTGGTTCCAGTGTTTTTAATCCTTTCAACCCTACAGAGAATAATAAACTGATTTTAAACCATAGAGAGAACATACCACTCAGATAATTAGGGATAAAAGGGTTCAAACATTATGATATTGATATGAAATTGATCAACATAATACTACAGATCAGTTGCACTTTCGAAATGATACTTTGAATGCTGCTTGTGGTAGGAAAAATCAAATAAATGCATTATAAATAAGACCTGAAACAATACCAAAGTATTAATCGTCAGAGAGAAAATAGTTTAAAATTCCGATGAACACTGGACGAACACCGACTTCCAGAAGATCTTGAGGTAGGGCCATGTGCCTTGGAGGAGTTAGCATCGTCTGTCGATCGGTTACATGGACAATGAGTGTACAAATTCAAATTGAAACAAGTAAGGAAAACATAATCATCACAATTGGTTTAGACGAATTGACAACTTCTATTGGACCTCTATCAACATTTCAGTTAGTGAAAGATGACAATTGCAAACGAGCTACTTATACCGACTGTAAACTTTTCGAAATGCTGACAGTAAGGCGACTAGTAGTTTGCATATGATGTTAATTTTACATACAGTATTAACTTGTTCAGTCATGAATTGGGAGAGTTGAGCTTACGATTAATTGTTTGAGTGAGATAATGTGCTTACGATTAATTGTTTGAGTGAGATAATGTGCTTACGATTAATTGTTTGAGTGAGATAATGTGCTTACGATTAATTGTTTGAGTGAGATAATGTGAACACATGAGTCACCACCCGAGGAAAAGTGATATTCATCAAATTCAAATGTTCAACCATTTAAAAGTCGTAAATCGTAAAATGTTGAAACGGAAATCGCACATACTAGAGATACCGAGAACGGAAGCAGATGGTTACAATGATTATAACACATGTAGATTTGTAGTAGCCTGCTAACATTGTCTGGTCGACCTGTCTATAAACCGCAAAATAGAGGCATATCTTTATATCCGCCAATTACGTTGTATTTCCTTTCTTGTCTTTGAACGAATTCACTGTCTGTTTATTTGTAAATTTGTACCCTAATTATACAAAAGTTCATCAGTTTTGAGTAATTAAGCCACTTGTATGTAGATACTGATTGTATAATCATTCATACGAAATTTTAAAGTCGTATGAACATTGGTTCATGAGAGGTGTACAAAGTTTTGGTCACTTTGGCCCCCTGGGGGTCCTAGCCCGTTTTCAATTACACACATCAAATGGGGATGATACCTGCATAACTTGGTAAAAAATTGCTTACTGGTTCTTTAGAAGAAGTCAAAAGTGTCTTAAATTTGATAATAAATAACTCCTACTTCAATAAGGTGCGACCTGACAATTTCGGACCTCTTGACTTTTTTGTAGATCTTTGCCTGATGAACACTTTATCTTTTTTCACTTTCTCTATATCCATTATACTTTTCAAGATAATAGGACAAAACTATCTAAAACATGAAAAATCCACTAAAAAGGGGAAATAACTCCCATAAGGGTCGACCCATCAATTTTGACCTTGAAGAATTATTGTAGATGTTTGCGTGCTGAACATTTCTGCTTCTTTCACTTTCTCAATATGTTATACTTTTCAAGATAATAGGACAAAACTATTCAAAACATGGAAAATCCATTAAAAAAGGAGAAATAACTCCCATAAAGGTCAACTAGGCAATTTCGGCCCTGTAAAACTTTTTTGTAGATCTTTGCTTACTGAACAATTTTGCTTCTTTCACTTTCTCTCTGTCTATCACACATTACAAGATAATGCCAAAAAAACAACTCGAAACATGAAAAATCCGCTCAAAAGTGTAAATAACTCCCATAAGGTGAAACAAGACAATTTCGGCCATTTGACTTTTTTGCAGATATTTGCATGCTGAACATTTCACTTTTGCTTTATTTGTTATACTTTTCAAGAAAATATCAAAAAACGTCCAAATAACATGAAAAATCATTAAAAAGGGGGAAATAACTCACATACGGGTCTATTTGATAATTTTCACCAAAATCTTATTGGTAGATTTTGCAGGCTACTGATTTTAAGGTAACAGTTTTATCCAGTTTTGGAGATACATGTATTAAATAAAAAATATCTGCTGATTCATTCGTGCTTCATTTAGCCATGACAGCCATGTTTGGTCATAGCCCCTCTTCATCCGCAAATTTTATGTGGCTTGTCATGGTTATACATCCTGTATGGTTTAGTTCAAATTGACCCAATGGTTGTGGAGCAGTAGTAAAAAAAAAGTCGAAAATATGCCAAACAAATCTGATATTTTCAGTTTACGTAGGTGGCTGTGACCTTGACCATTGACCTCATGACCTTGCAATTTTTGTCACAATGATCCTTAGATAATTCATAACAACTTTCTCATGTATATTTGTATACAAAAGTCGATCAGTTCTGAGTTATTAAAAAAAATAAAATACAGTTGTAACCTGTGTTGTTGAAGCACCCCCTAGTGGCTTATTTATGGGCAGATTTCATTTTCGTTCTCAAACTTTGTAGATATTGACTTTACAATCATGCATAAAAAATCGTTTTGGACCTTTTCAGCCCTTTTTGGGGGTCCCTATGGGTTCTATCCCCTTTTCACTCGCAAACCTTATGCGGCTTCACATGGGGTGATATATGCTAAGTTTAGTTAAGATTGGCCCACTTGTTCTTGAGAAGAAGTCGAAAATGTGAAAAAGTTTACGCACGCCGGAAAAAAGCGATCGTAATAGGTCACCATGAGCTTTCAAATCAGGTGACCTAAAATTTAACAGGCCAGTTGTTCAAGTTATGAGAATGACTCTTGTTGACTGTGATGTTGGCGTGAGTGGGATGCTAATGTGGGAGGAAACCGAAATACCCTGAGAAAGACTTATAACTGGCGTCCACCTTACTTCACTGGAGGAATCGAACTCGGGTTGTTTGGGGGGAGTAAGTAGTAGGTCCGGTCACAATGCTGCTACTCGGTCACCCATATTAGTTGACCACAACAAAACTGTGTAAATAGAATGTAATTTTATGAAGACAATATTTCTTAATGACTTTATTTCACAGTGCTCTGTATATGGCCACATGTCATTTTTACATGGTCTCGTATTTATGCCAGGCATGCTCCTCTCATGAATGTTTTATTCTGAGACATTAAGGAAGTTTTATGGTCGTTACGGAGATCTTGTTAAACAATATGAAGTCCCCGTTTCATGAATGTTAGATAGTGTTCCTGGGCACGACCATATACAGTGACTCCCTTTCACTAATCAGATCTAAACAAATTGAACACATTTTCACCGAGCTAGACATTTTTACCGAACTCTAGAAGTTTCCATGTTGCATATGCAACGGGTGTGGCATGCTAACAGGGGATGCTGACTCTTTCTTGACACCTAGTACCATCCTGGTGGGGATTCACGATTGTCTGTTATGTTAAGACCATTTTGAATATTCAATTTGTCGTATTCCTTTGAACTTTGAGTTTCGATTATCATTCATATTTAATAACTCGATGGTGCTTAAACACATAGACCTGACGCAATTCAAATGACCGAATGCCTTTGATTAGAATTTCACTTCGTTTATCATAATTTATATTTTTGCACGTGAGTTTAACTGTGGACTCACTGTTGATGTAGCGGGTGGTCAGGGGATTCTTACGCCTCCATGGAACCTGATCACACCTCTGGATTTCCAGATGTCCTTACCTGTCAAGTTTTGACCTGATTTATATATTGTCTCTTGAAAAATATTTCGTTTAATACATTGACATCTGTGGTTTTTATATAATATAGAGAACTTGCATTCTGCCTTATACTGTAAACCTAGTTTTATTCCCACGTGCGCTCTAGTAAGTAAAGTAGTCCTTTATCAGTGAATATTAGCAGTTTATAAAATAGCAAATACAATGTTAGAAAATTAATTGACATAATATGTTTAATACACCATCGTTTTTGTCACTCGTCTTCAATAATGTTAATCTGTTCAATTTGGAATTTGGAATTTGGAATTTCAATAATGAATATTTGACTTGAGAATCACATCTGTCACTGTTACTATACTGTAGAAATGGTAATGTTATATCCCTTTTAATATGCGTCCTTAGATGAGAGGAGGGATTTAAGATGGAAACTTCAACTGCAAGCAGATTTTGCATTTTGCATGAACTTTTAGTCTTTATCTAGAATTTGTACTTTTTGTAAACATTTTTATTTTATATGATTTCATAGTGTTAAACTGCGTTCCTGTGGTGTTTAATGTTCAAAATAAAAATTGGAATCAAACAGACAAAAAAATATCTTGAATTTTTCAAAAAGCTATCTACTATTTCTAAGGTAAAAATTTTCTATGGGTTGTAAATATTTCATCCATTTTTATTTTGAAAAAAATGCGTATCCATTTAAATGCTTAAACGTGGAATATGCGATTTGTCCCATGTAAGATACATTTTTTCATTCAAAGTATACTGTATAGGACCGGTCGGCAGGGAATGCTTACTTCTCCATGGCACCTGATCCCACCTTTTGATTTTGCATATATCTGTGTTAGTCCAGTGTTCACTAGATTTGATCATTGTCTCCTAAACATCTTAAAGATTAACACTTTAGTATCTGTGATTATAGAGAGCACAGCTCGAACGGGCCGACGGACTGTTCGTGAAGCGAACAAAATGCTAGGTAGCGTAAAAATTAACTAAAATATAGAAGAAAATATCATATGTGTATCAAGTGAGAAATGGTATGACTGACTCATGACATTTCATATATTTAATAATTGCTGCAGCTATGATTGCCAGTGTTATATCCTGAACCCGACCATGACGCTCATGCATATTGCTGTTTCATTATATCTGCCTACTGTTACGAGTATGATCTAATACTAAACCATGAAACAAATTTATTTTGAAATGCACGTTCCCATAGGAAATGTCGCACTCTATGCAATGTTAAGTGGGTGAAATTATACCAGTCAATTGTTGACCAAAACAAACGCTTGACCTCAGTACTTGACAAACTGTAAAATACAATCATTAATTACTCTTTATTTCAAAACCACTATTTTATTCGTCGACGCATTTCTGTGTTGTTGACGATACTGTTTTCTTCTTCAGGGGCACTATTTCATTAGAATTTCAATCATAAACATTTCTTTTTAGATATAGGACAAATTAATGCGTGCCAACGGTGACTCTTCAAAATTTATTTACATTTTCCAAATATGAGATGAGAAAAAGATCAAGTAAACGGAAGCTGTAGAGTGCGATTAGACGTGAACGAAAGAGGTGGTGAATTAGCAACATCTCATACAGCATTATTACTAAATGGAAAGGTATTTAGTAAGAGAGATAGAGAGAGAGAGCGAGAGAGAGAGAGAGAGAGAGAGAGAGAGAGAGACAGACAGACAGAGAGAGAGAGGGAGAGAGAGACAGACAGAGAGACAGACAGACAGACTGAAAGAGAGAAAGAGAGAGAGGGGGGAAGAGAGAGAAAGACAGACAGAGAGAGAGACAGAGAGAGAGACAGACAGAGAGAGAGAGAAAGAGAGAGAGACAGACAGAGAGAAAGTCAGAGAGAGAGAAAGAGAGAGAGAAGAGAGACAGAGAGAAAGAGAGAGAGATGCAAACGAGTTAAATGTAATAGCTTCAACCATTAGTTTAAAACGACTTTCCGATGTTTATTTGTAGAATAAGGAAAAGACAATTAACAATTTACATCGAACAAACAACATCCTTCCTCATGTTGGCAAAGTTCATTTTTAATATCAAATATATATTACAAAACTGTTTTGGCCGCGTCGTTCCACATCTTTGTGTTTAATATAATTTGTCAATGACTTGTTTCTATATATATATATGTACAACTCTGAAGTAACCACAATTATGAATGAAGAAATACTTATGTAGAATACGACAAATTTGTTATAAAAAGGTCTCAACATGAATAACAATTGCGAATCCCAAATGGGATATGACAAGATGCCTAGAAGGAGTCAGTGTCCCCTGTTTTCGTGTCACACCCAACGCAATTGTTACATAGAAACCTCTCTCTTTAGAAAACTCAAATATGGCGGAAGCTAAGTACAGAACTGAATACCAGCTATATGGCCCTTGAAGGCGAGAATACATTAAACATTTATTGTCAATTTTAAGGTAACTGTTGTTCCTCTCAAGGGATGGGGAACATGTAAAATATAAAAAGTCTCAGATACCAAGGTATAAATCATTAGGATGTCCAGGATATTGGTACAAGTCTGCTAAACAATGGACAAACACGGACCTCTTCAAATCAAGAGGTGGGATCAGGTGCCATGGAGGAGTAAGCATCCCCTGTCGACCGGTCACACCCGCCGTGAGTCCACAGTCAAATTAAAATGAAATACGTGAGGAACGAATCCTCGTCATAATTGGTACAGACGTCTCAACAACCGCCATCGAACAAATAACTCAACATTTCACTTACTGAAATAGAGTTGTGTGTTATGAGACTTTGTGGAACAACAAATATATTGGTAAAAAAGACCTTGATCTGAAGTCACCAAATTTACTCAATACTCAAGCTCAACATTTATTTCGTTATTTTGACTATATAATCGTTTGTAAAAATCCTCAGGTTTGAGTGATTAGGAAACATACTACTATTTTGAACCATTCACATATAAATTTTTGCGTCATAATTATATTGAGTACTGTGCTCAAAATTTGATGACGTACTCAAACATTTTTTTATATTTCTGAAGTTTTCTTGAAATGAGCAATAATTTTGATCAATATTTACAATTGTATTAGACGTGTACGAAAGAGATGGCGAATTAGTAACAACTTTATTACTTAACGGAATGATATTCAGTAAGTTTAAGAGAGAAGGGAGATAAACACAGAGAGAGAGAGAGAGAGAGAGAGAGAGAGAGAGAGAGAGAGAGAGAGAGAGAGAGAGAGAGAGATGCAAACGAACTAAATGTAATATCTTCAATCATTAGTTTAAAATGTTTTCCCGATGTTCATTAGTATATTTTCACAGGTAAAAAGAAAACACAATTTATATAGAACAAACAACATCCATCTTATATATATATGTTCATGTATATATTTTGCAAAATTATTTTGTCCGTGTCGTTAGACATTTTAGTTCTTGAAATGAGCAATAATTTTGATCATTATTTACAACTGTATGCTGTCAACATACAAACATCCCCAGTTATAGAATAGATATTGCGTGATTTTACCGCAAAGTTAGTTGCGCTTGAGTATTGAGCAAATTTGGTGACTTCGGGCCCTTGTCGCCACTTGTTTATTTCGCTTTTCCGATCGTGCGCCATGTTTGTTTAAGAGAAAATCAAGTGAAATCAACCTATATTTATTTGCTACTTTTTGACATTCGGGTAATAATACCATAAAAACCTACACAGTACATACACCCTACACTTAATTTATTTATTATCTCATTGACCCCTATAGCTAAAATTAAACTCTCCTATTTCAATGAACAATTAAGTCCACTGTCAGAATTCAGGGGTGTATGATTTTAAATAAAATTTTCATAATAATTTTACATGCAATATGAATCTGCCCCCTCCCGATTTATGGCAATGGACCATACTATTTATTGATTTGGGTGAGTCTAAATGTGATCACAGGGGTGGATGAGTTGATATAGTTGACAATGTAAAATTGCTTGCAAATAAATAATATCAATTTACCTCAACTCGTTAAAATTTAAAATTGTTTACAAAACAGTCATGTAGTGACTTTTAGATATTAAATTTAAACGTTAGTGAAATACACTATTGGCTCAAATGTTAAAATGATTTATCCTGTTTATCCAAAATTGGAGTTAAATGCGTAATTTGAATTTTGGGTTAATAGGAAGTGAATGACGTTGTTGTTGTTGTTATTGCATTGTTTTTAACGTCTCACTCAAGAATCATTCACTTATATGCAGACGTCACCAAATGCCGGTAAAGGACTTACGGCCTTTGAGCAGTGAGGGTACTGTGACATTGGACCAAGATGAATCTTCAGGATGTCCAGGATACATACACAAATCTGGTGAATTCCGAATATCCAGACGTGTGATCAGGTTCCAGGTACCACGGTGGAGTTAAAATATATTGTAAACACCCGCCGTGAGTCGTGCAAAAAAACCTGTTATTTGACCGAAGCTAACACATTTCTAAAGACAAAGGAGAAAACTCAAAAACCAAGTACAATATACAATATGGTTCCCGATATTTTATTTCAATATCTCTGTATTGATAGAGGTAAGTATTGCACAATCTAGTGAACGTCCGATTTTTCATATGTGTCACAATCGGCCCTGTCAACAATTTCACAGAAAAAAATTTCATGGATGTACACGTTAACTGAAGTTATTTTTGTTCGTTGCTTTCTTATTTCATAACCTGGTGTCTTTTCAAATTTTGAAAATTAACTTACTCGAGTTAGATAAAAATGATAATCAATTTACTGTTTATATTTATTTGCGACAGTCCAATAATATGACGACCGGATAGTCCGTAGATAAACATCAATTGCGTAAAGGGATCACTTTTGGCTATATCCATGGAGAGTATTTTATGATATTTTAACGATTTGTGGTATGACGATAGTAAGACTTAATGTATTGGTAGTCAAAACTTGAGCCTTTTTGGTCGAATGGTTAACACTTCCTGGTTTAAGGCAATCAGCTCTCACTTTGGGGGGGGGGGTGGGGGGGGCAGGATTGAGTTAGATAAACAGACTGAAAAACTTTTTTTACCACACGGAAAAAAATTGTCCAGCAAATCTCCGCTTCACGTTCTGTAAGAATACACACTTGTATCCAACATAGGAACCATATCCTTAAGACATTATTTCCCTTCTGCTTTATAACACACACGTTTCAGAATATCTCAGATACCAAAGTATAAATCTTTAGGATGTGTAGGACACAGATACAAATCCGGCAAAAATAGACAAACACGGACCTCTGGAAAATAAGGAGGTGGGATCAGGTGCCATGGAGGAGTAAGCATCCCGTGTCGACCGGTCACATCCGCCGTGAATCCACAGTCAAGTCCAAATAAAATACGTGAGGAACGAATCCTCTTCACAATTGGTACAGACATCTCAACAACCGCCAACGAAAAGACAGCACAACATTTCACTTAGGGAAACAGAGTTATCGTAAACAAGACTATTATACAGACCGGAAAATTTGCGAAAAGTAGTTTACATCTGCATATGAAATATTCATATGTTAAACACGCCCTGGCATAACATAACCACAATAAAGAATTACTGTGTACTTCATTCAAAGCATGAGTTATGATCACAATTTGAAATTATCCGAATAATCCTGTTTTCAAATTTTACTTTATTTTTCACTCAACAACAAAACAAAAACATCAAATCATATAAAACATTGATTATTCAAGTCATTTTGTACAAATCGAACAGATAGCTTTTTGAATGGCAACAATTGCATCGGTTTCGAATTGGAGGTCATCTGATAAAGTCTAATTGACAGAAACGATCGTCTTGAGCATTATAACTTTGGTTTATAATATTGTTCTTTTCCTACAGACCGATCTCTTTATATGATCCCTGGTCTACTAGCCGTTGTCTTTCTTTGTCCATACTATCTATAGTTGCATAGCTTTCGTCTTTGAAGATTTCCTTGGGATCATTCCGTAGAAGTCTAACAGTCTCTGCATCTAAATCACTTTTTTTGCAACAAACTGTCAAAACGTTTATTGAAATTACCAAAGCCATTAATCCACACCACTGAAAAAGATAAAGTTAAAAATAAAAACTCTGTGTGTGTGTGTGTGTGTGTGTGTGTGTGTGTGTGTGTGTGTGTGTGTGTGTGTGTGTGTGTGTGTTTATCTACCTTTGTACCTTGGTGTCGGCTCGTTTAAGAACCTCACTGCTCAATGGTAGTGTCAAGAACAGGCCAAACTTTGAAGCCTTTCACCGGCATTGGTGACGTCTCTATATGTGTGAAAGATTCTTAAGTTTTACGTTAAACAACAATACCACTGTCTGTCTGTCTGTCTGTCTGTCTGTCTGTCTATCTATCTATCTTTCTATTCATCCATCCATCCATCCTTTTATCCACCCACCTACCTACCTACCTGCCTATCTGACATAATACCGGTTAGGACAGTGCATACAGATGCCAATATCAGTTCATAGTGAACCAACTCAATGTTAGAGTTTGTTCAAAATTCGTATCTTCTGTGCCACTGAATGGCGTCATTTTAACATTGTCTAGTTTTATTTTGCTCCGTTGATGTTTATTAAATGTGTAACAGTATGATGCCGAAATTTCAAGATTAAAACGGTCAGAATTATAACACGGTGCATTCAAACAACAAGTGACTGTTCAGTTGCCAAACAGTCGGTAATAGATCTAATTAAACATAGTCAGCATTCCACAGCGGGTGTTGCACAATATCTGTATAAATCATAGCACAGTTGATATTTTATGTAACGTTACACGAGTATGGTCAGGTGATCAGACCTTCCTACCTCAGCAGGTGCGAAACAAAAATACAACGAAAACGCAAGTCGGTCATAACCATACAATACTCACCTGGACAATTGTCATCATGAACGTCTCGATACCAAACTCGTACCATTTTTCTCCGTCACTTGTCTCACCGTCTATCAAGTCATAAGCCCACCAACAGATAATTGCAATGGCTTCCAATGGCGCTATTATTCTAAAATATGAATAGGTCTGTAGGTTATTGTTATCAAGCGTTTACATTAAAATCTTGTTTTCGAAAACAACAGAAATTACGAAATGCAATGAAATTCAGATGTGTTTTTACAAATACATATTTTGTATTTGTAAGATTGTTTGAGATTTAGTAAAATCATCATCATCATCATCATCATCATCATCATGATTATTATCAATATCAAAATAACATACTTGCGAATTACAATATGGACAGAAAGACAGACAGACAAACAGATAGATAGATAGATAGATAGACAGACAGACAGACAGACAAACAGACAGATCGATCGATCGATCGACAGACAGACAGAGACAGACGATAGATAGATATATAGATAGATAGATAGATAGATAGATAGACAGACAGACAGACAGACAGACAAACAGACAGATCGATCGATCGATCGACAGACAGATAGACAGACAGACGATAGATAGATAGATAGATAGATAGATAGATAGATAGATAGATAGATATACAGACAGACAGAAATTGACTGAATAATTGATAAAAAAGGCAGATTATTAGAAACATTTATAGACGTACTTTACAATCCATTCCCATATTACAGGCAATTTCCAATCTCCAATACTGTACATGTTATAAGCATCTCGTCTGAATTTGGTGGATCCGTACTTTATTACCATTGCTTGAAGCATCAAACCATTAACCAAAAGTGCAAAACCCCACACAAAATCCTAGAAAATGTTGAATTATCAGTTTAAAACTAGCAATTAGAAGTGAAAAGGATTTCTTTAAGATTCGAGTACGGTAAACCCCTAGGATAGGACTTTCGCACATTTCTAACCAAATCAAATAGTCAAACAGGTAAATTTGCAGAAAGGTCTATTCATACATACATACATATATATATTAGAAGATATTTCTCTAAATATTGCGGAATCTGGAATATCCATATTAACGAAAGAGATTGGCTTTAATATCAGCTTTTTATTATGCAGATTGATATACTTGTACTTAAAAAACCTGACCTGTGCAATTAATATTAACTATCATTGACTGATAATCATAATGCGTAGCTGTAGTCGGTTGCCAAATATATAACATTGTATAAACTATGATATAAAAATAGCTCCATTAGGCTTCAAAAATGAGAATCCCAATCATGGGGTTAACTAATAATTATAATCTACCATAGACTATTGAAACAAATGAATAGCTATCGTAAACTACCAACAACGTACGGAATTAGAATTCCTACAAATAGTAAGGGAGTCCGTAAAAAGTGCTAGTATGTTTAAGTGATTATTTATAATGGGTATCATGGGTATATACATATATGATCTTTGCACGAATAGCATGGGTATGATATATGTTTCTTGAAAGGGTATCACGTATATGCTCTTTATAGATATGATATATATGCTCTTAAACGGGTATTGTGGGTACGATATATAATCTTTTTGCACGGGTATCAACAATTTGATATATGCATGGGTATCAAGGGTATGGTGTACATGCTCTTTGGACGGGTATTATGGGTATTATATATAAGATTATAGGACGGGTACCATGGGTATTATATATAAGCTCGTTGGACGGGTATTACGGGTATGATACATATGCTCTTGAACGGGTATTTTGGTTATGAAATATATACTTTTTGTCTTTTGACATATAAATGTGAACTACCTCGAGTTGCTTAGTATTGAGGGTATAACCGGTCGAAACTGAAATTAGTATATACCATTCAGCCAAATGATGTTCCGGTAATAATTGAATACAAAAATTATATAGGATCAGCGTGTGAACATTCTACATAATTTGTTTACCCGCTGCACAATTGTTAAAATTAACAAAGTTGATCCGTTATATTTCAAACAAAACACACACAGTAAAAGCTATGTTGTTAGCCTCTATAGGTGAAGTGATTGTGCGTTTGGGAAATTTGAAAGGCGTATTAATATTTCTGTGGGGTGGGTATTAGTATAATCATGAACTATGTGTACTTATGTTAGCAGTATTGAAAACTCCATATCCATTATGTCCGCACAAAATAGACAGTTTTTACACGCCGTATATATTTATCCTTCCGCCGTTAACGAGATGGAGCGTAATTTTCTTTTTTAATCTTTTGTATTATATCAAATCCATTATCGTAAACGGTAACAACAATTGTACAGTATTTCAGACAGTAGGAACGATAACTCTGGTCAGTGTAATTTTAATGTAACTACGGTTTGTTTGTTTTATTGTTGTTTAACGTCTCACTCAAGAATATTTCACTCATATTGAGACGTCACCAAATGCCGGTGAAGGGCTTTAAAGTTTGGCCTATGCTCGGCACTTACGGCCATTGAGCAGTGAGGGTTCTTTAACGTGCCGACACCTACTGTGACACGGGACATCCAGTGTTTACTGTCTGATCCGAAAGACAGGAAACCAACCTGTCGCCGGCGGGACTCAAATTCACGACCTCACGATCCAGAGTCGAGCTCGCTACCGACTGAGCCAGGCCGGCTCCGCTAAAATTGTAATTCGCTACTAATTCATTCGTCATTTTAAATAAGGATTATCTTTTTAAACCGACACATCTCTAAAATTACTTCTCAATAAAATTATATACCATATTTTTAGGACAAAACGCTAAACGCTATGCCCTCACGCAAGAAACACATTCATCTAATCCCCCCTCCCCCGCCACGCCAAGATCGGTGCTATGAATAAGAAACTTTGCGGCCTAATGCGTGATTTTATGACATTTCAAACACGGAAGTCTAACGTATTCTGTCTGGCAGACGAACGGCTAACCATGAAACTAAACTGTTGTCAAGTACTTCTTGACATCTCTGTCATCAATAATCTAAGATAAGCACACATTTAGTGTAAAAAGAACCTGGTTTGTTAGAATATCAATATCTAAAGCGGAAGCTAAACCTCCTCCAAATGTCAACAGCACTGTTATAACCATTCCAAATTTTCTAGGCACTGAAGGTAAATGATATAAACATATTAAAGGGGCATTACCCATGTTGTTTTTTTTAAACAAAACTTAGATTGATATACAATAACAGAATATATATTTAAAAAGGCATAAATATTCTTAAATTTCTGTATATTTTGAGAAAGTTGCCTGAGAAACCTAGGTTTGGCACTTTTTCACTTGCAACTGAGTAACTAATATTTCTATATCTATATAAACACCACATTGGACTTGACTTTATTTCCAAAAATATATATAATAATTTATATTGTCTGTGTATAGCTATTATTTGTTACTGTTTATCAAATACAAGTAGTAAGAAAAGAAAAATTCGAAATATATATATTTTTGGAAAAACACGGCTAATGCCCCTTTATGTTTTTGAAACCATTTTCAAAATTAATCAAAATAAAGCGCCTTTAAACAATGGAACACAAAATCACGTACAAACATAAGAACTCCAAGACAACCACACATGAACTCGTATATCAGTATCATACATATATGAACAAACAATTAAAGAATATGATATTATACAAACATATTTAAACAACAATGACCTTTTTATGAAAACGTCATCAGTTCTAACATGTGCGTCGTTAAATTAATATACCTTGAACAAAATTTCAGGTAGTGTTATCATCCCAGTAAGAAAGAAATAGTTATTTTCGCAAATTTCTGATAAGATTTGTGGAGTGTGGTATGCTGACACGGAATGGTGACACATTCCGGACACCTGGTCCTATCCCGTTTGGGATTCGCAATTGTTAATCATGTTGATACCATTTGTATATCTTATTTGTCGTATTGTAATGGACTTTGAGTTTCGATTATCCATTAGTACTTCTTCTTTTTTGCTTTGATCGCACTGATCCCAACTGTGGATTTCCAGAGGTCCGTGTTTGTCCAATATTTACCAGCTTTGTATATGTATTCTGGATATCCTTAAAATTTATACTTTGGTATCTGAGCTTTTGATATCATCGTACCCGTTGTACATGAATGATAAGATACTTATTGTATCAAAACATATCTTCAAAGCATACCGGAGATGTACCAATGGATATAAGGAAGTGTCAAGCGTATCATAATACGACAGATTACATATAACAACGGTATAACCACAAAGACAAATTGCGAATTCCAAAACGGATTGGAAACAAATATCCAGAAGCAGTCAGCCCCAACCCCCTGTTAGCATGTCACACCCATCACAAATGTTCCATGGACACCTCTCCTGTCTCGTGTTGGGCGAAAAGGTCCATTTCGGTGAACATGTCAAGTTCCGTGAAAAGTGTAATTATTCAAATAACGAGGAGGTATGTGTTGATACTGTTTTAGTATATGTATATAAACTGTTACCTCCGAAATCGACAAGCGTATGTGTGACAAGCTCCATGTTGGATATAAGGGATGTGGTTCCAGCGAAAGATAAGCATAGGAAGAATAACACAGCCAGAACGCGGCCAAATGTACCAATTGTCGAAAATAAGACGGGGATCCTGAAATAGAAAACGAGAAACGTCCATAATATTAAAACATAAATTATATACATTTGTATATATTTTTCAAATTCATATATTATACACAAATATGATTACGAGAATTTTATGAATCTGAATATATCGATTTATATTGTGGCAAATCTTGTTGATTCACCCATAACCTATATATCATTTTTTAACTTTAACAGACTCTAATTAAAAGAAAATTAATTTACACAATAGATTATTCTCCTTCATTATTAATTTGTCTATTTGCTATAATGTGTAATTATGTTACATATGATTGTGATTATCTATCATTTTATAACATCCATCTCAGGGTAACATATTGATACAATGTTATACAATGTCTTGAGTACTACGGATAGCCAATCAAGATGATTACCAGATAAAAGTGAGTCCTGTGCTTGCTGGTCCACTGTCCTGTAGTATGCTGACAATGTTGCTTTGTGTAATTGTGGGATTGGATAGAATCAATGTAGAAAAAACGGTTGAAAAGATCATAATTCCGCACGTTAAACTACAAGTAAACAATTATAATGATTGTATTGTGCATACTACAACAAAAGGGTAGATGATGATGATGATAATGATGATGATGATGATGATTATGATGATGATGATGATGATGATGTAAAAAAATTCAAATCACTTGAAATCAATGATGTTAATGACGATGTTGCTGGTATTGATGATGACGACGATGATGATTATATTATTATTATTATTATTATTAGTAGTAGTAGTAGTAGTAGTAGTAGTAGTATGGCGATGATGATGATGACGACGACGACGACGATGATGATGATTATATTATTATTATTATTATTATTATTATTATAATTGCGATGATGATGATGATTATTATTACAATGATGGTGGGGGAATTATAAAAAAGGTACAAAACACTTTTGAAAGCATTTATATCATTGAAGACATGAGCATATTGACTGAAACTTTTTTACGAGAAAATGTTGATATACTTGTGTTGTAATTGGAGCTAGCGTTATAATAACCCACATGTAATATGAACAGAAGGTAGTAAATGTATACATCTACTATCAAAAGACCTGATTTTGTTAACACTTGGGTTTTGTCATTTTCAAAGTGTCGAATATATACATAATGAGATAACCAATCATCTAACCTGACGAGATTGTTCATGATCGGTATAGAGAGTCCGTATTTAACAATGCTGTTATCAACTGTCATGAAAGAGGCGTATGGAATAAAAATGCCCATCCCAGCACCAGTGTCGAAGGCATTCTGGCTGATAGCGTCTACCCACAACCTAGGTTTACCAAAGGAAGCTGTAAAATCAGCGAACGTTGTATGAAATAATTATGGTTGAATTAAAGAAAGCAAAGCATCAAATACGTTTAGCATAGAAAGCAAACCGAATGTCAATACAAAAATTGGTAAATTGATCAAACTTGATATACATTTGTGTATATATTATTCGATTTCAAATCAATGTCAAATAGTCCGCTTGCGTTGGTTTATTGGTAGATAGTTTATCTCGCAAATGGAGGATCCGAGGTACAATTCCTGGAACTTGGCCATACCAAAGACTTAACAAAGGCGATTAATGTTACTTCGTTGGTATACGAAGTGAAAATATAGTAGGTATGACACGCATAAGAACCCTGACTGGTTTAGCGCCAGTCCTTAATACAGGTCAAAATTTGTGGGATGTTACCTAAAACATAAATTCTTGGCGAGATATAAATAAAACAAAAGCAAATATATTACATAACAGTTTTTCACTTATAAATACTTAAAAATGAGGTAGAAAATTGAGTAAGCTTCTTAGTGTGTTTCGTGTGTGACTCTGAGAGAGAGAGAGAGAGAGAGAGAGAGAGAGAGAGAGAGAGAGAGAGAGAGAGAGAGAGAGAGAGAGAGAGAGAGAGAGAGAATATTTATCAGTTCAAGTCGGTACCACATACATACCCCAGTTCGGTGTGAACAGGAATTTGATACCATGGTCTGCATACTCCCGTGTCAGTGACCAAGTGAATGTAAATAAAATTATCAATAAGAGAAGGGGTACAAGAACCATGTTCACTTTCTCTATTGTCTTGACTCCTTTTATAACCGAAAATCCCGTTATTATAACAGCGATTGAATGCGTCAACAGCGGCCAATTACTATTCTTGAAAACAAAAAATAAAAGAAATAGAATTATTCACACTAGTATTGTGTAAAATAAGATCGATCCTCATGTCTCTCTTTGCTCTCTGTAATTCTGTCTATATTTGTTCTCTCTCATTCTATCTCTCACTTTGTCTATTTCTCTATATTTTTATCTCACTTAGTTCACTTCTTATCTCTCTCTTTGTTCTCGCTCATTCTATCTCTCACTTTGTCTATTTATCTATTTTTCTATCTCTCTTTGCCTGTCTCATTCTATCTCTCACTTTGTCTATTTATCTATCTTTCTATATCTCTTTGTTCTCTCTTAGTCTCTCTAATTTCATCTCTCACTTTGTCTATTTATCTATATTTCTATCTCTCTTTGTCTCTCTCTTTGTTTTCTCTCATTCTATCTCTCACTTTGTAAATGTATCTATATATTGCTATCTCTCTTTGTCTCCCTCTTTGTTTTCTCTCATTCTATCTCTCACTTTGTCTATTTATCAATCTTTCTATCTTTTTGTTCTATCTTTATCTCTCACATCTCTTCTCTCTATCTTTGTCTTTGTTCTCTCTATCTCTCTCACTTTGTCTCTCTTTGTATCTATAGATGTATTTGTATTTAATGTGTGTGCCTGTTTAAAATAATAATAATAATAATAATAATAATGATGATGATGATGATGATGATGATGAGTTAATAATAGTATTTATAATCATTATAATCATCATCATCATCATCATCATCTTTTCATTTACTTAAGCAATTGAATACGTATTTGTGTTATGCATACTGGGAAATGCATTTCTGAAAATGATTATATTCCGCTTAATTAGCGTGACAAAGATTAAACACCTACTTCTGTGTAGTCGTCAAATATTTGTTTACTGCTGGCATTATCTTCCGGAAGATCGTAAGCAATTGTACGATACACGTAGTAAAAACACCATCCCAGAACCACGGAATAATAACATCTGCAATACAAGAACGACAATCATTACCAAATAATAGAGAATGAATAAATAAATAAATAAATAAATAAAGGAGCATACATACATACATACATACATACATACATACATACATACAATTTGTATATGAATACCACACTGGAGCTGACTTTATTTTCACAAAATATATAGGACTATAAGAATTCTATGCTTCTGTTTATCACTTATTTGTTATTGTACATCAAGCAGAAGTAGTAAACCAAATGTCTCTTTGATGTTGAATAAATATAATTACCAATCGGCAAATTAATTACCAATCTAATTACGAATTCTAAAATAAAATAAACAATCCTACAGCCCTAAATAGCTTCTAGTGATAAGTCGCTACTTCGCGTAGAACCAGGTTACCTGATTACCAAGTGAATGAGACTTTTGTTGCTGTTATACGATTGACATTCGGATATTTTCTCATTATATATTTAAAGTTTTTTTTTTAAATGACAAAGATATGTAAGTCATTTTATGATAAAAAAATCGTCAGTATGAATAATTCTTATTCGCAGCGATATACAACGCCCAAAAGTTTTTAAATATCGCTGATACGGGATATCGTTGGCGATTCAATCCAATGTAAGGTTTTTAAAGGGTGTGTGTGTATTGTTCGTTATAATACTTATAATGTTTACATATTATGATAATCTTTCAATATCGGGTAACTCGCCTACATTTTTATTGGTAGAACATGACAAACCTATGGAGGTCACTCACATTTGACCCCAAAACAGCTTTCGATAGATTCTGTACGCGACATATCAGAAAACGGAAGGTCGTTTTTTAATTAGATTTCGCCATTTTTATTTTGATCCGTACATTCCAACGCCTATAACATTTTGTGAAATGTAAAATCGTTTAACTCGTAACAGCATTGTCAAAATATTATGAACTAACGATATCAGAAATGAAACCATAGATATCCATGCGCCACACCATGCGGCCTTGTCACCTAACAAATGGCGGAAGGATCCGATGACTGATTTACGAGTGAATCGTCCTGTACCATACTCAATCAGTAACATGGGGATAGACCACAGGAACAGGAAGAATAACCAGACCAGTAAAAACACCAAACCACCTGAAAGAAGAGACAGAACTTACACACACACACACACACACACACACACATATATATATATATATATATATATATATATATATATATATATATATATATATATATATATAGTGTAGTGTGTGTGTGTGTGTGTATGTGTGTGTGTTCCAGATATTCTTGTTTCCACTATAATCAATGTGTTTTATTTTTATTTTTGTTTTTTCATACAAGCACCTTTTTATGTACTACAGTAATTTTCACACATTAAAGGAGCATTAACTCTGTTTACCAAAATGAATTATTTATATTTTCTTTTCTTTACTACATGTACTTGATGAACAATAACAAATAAGAGGTATACACAGGCATAACCTTTATATTTGGCGAAACTTTTCAGGTCCAGTGTGGTATTTATATACAAATAGTAAAGTTGAGTTAATCAACTGCAATTGACAAAGTGTCAAACCTGGGTTTCTAAAGCAATTTTCACAAAATATATAGACATTTAAGAATTAAATTATTGCCTGTGTATATCTCTTTTTTGTTATTGCATATGAATTCAAGTTGTAAAAAAGAAAATTAAAACAAATCTGAAGAAAATCAGCAAATGCTCATTCAAATTATGTACAACGAATCATAAGACAATATAAATAATAATAAAAGCCTTACCTTCTTCATTACTGTTAGAAGCTACTATCCGCGGGAATCTCCATATGTTCCCTGTCCCAACCACACACCCTAGACAAGACAGAATTAATCCTATCTTAGTCTGGAAGTGGGGCTGTTCTTCTGCTCTCTTTAATTACATTGAAATGAAAAAAAGATAATAATAAAAAGTGAAGGCGTTGAAACTTACTACCGCACAGTACAAGTAAGACCGCCATAGAAATGATGTGTTGCGAATGGAAATGCTACTGTTTGTTTTGATTACATTGTTTATTGTTATAATTATAACACACACATATGCAAGCAAACACACACACGTGCACACAAAAATACACACATGTGTACGGGGAACGATGTTTTTCAATTCATATCTTAACTCGAGTAGATCGGTTTGGATATCATGTAAAATAGATATGATGAAAACAAATCACAGTAATATATATATATATATATATATATATATATATATATATATATATATATATATATATATATATATATATATATATATATATATAAAGCACAAATATCAACACATCATTTACTATGGAAATGATACTATCTGCGTACATCAATCATATATAAAGCACAAATACAGAAATAACAAGGTACCTACAATTTCACCGTGCCCGGGTAGACTTCGAACCGTCAACCTATGGCACCAATCGCCTGGCTCTCATGCACGACATCCTAACAAATACTACCCAAGCCGGGGTATGGTGAAATTGTAGGTACCTTGTTATTTCTGTGTGTGTCTCTGTGTGTGTGTGTGTGTGTGTGTGTGTGTGTGTGTGTGTGTGTGTGTGTGTGTGTGTGTGTGTGTGTGTGTGACTGGGCCAGGAGTCTTTTTAAAAGCACATTGTAGCATCTTGGGAATAAGGAAACAGTTCGACAAAACTTGGGTTTTAAACGTCAATGCGATTTGGGTCTGAATATACGCTTTATATGTGGAAAACATTTCCGGACATTTGTGGTGTTGAAAGTGCCGTTTTTGACCAAACATTTGTCTTTATTTCATAACGAAAAAATAGCGAAACAGATCTAGGTGGCAATTTTATAATTCACGTTCCATATAAATGGTGTTTATATATTGTTCAAAGGTTTAAAATTAAACCATACAATCGGTTCTAAAATGAGGTCTTGTGTAGGACAATTCCGCTGGTCATCAGACGTTAACTTGACCACACAATTTCGGTTTCATTTGCAGACTGGTTAACGCTGCAACATCCACGGTAGGCCTACGTTGGACAGGAAAACATATACAAATCAATGTTACAATAAATTTATTTATTTATCTTTTTAATTTAATCAATTGTATTCATTTATTTATTTTTGTTCATAGACGGTGTTGCGAAATAATCACGTTATTGGCTTACTTAGAAACAGCGTCTACGAAAACAGTCGGTACTGAAACAAATTATGCGACGTTTTTTTTTAGGTATTTTTCGCATATCATTTAATTGTATTATGTATTACTTCAGATCGTTAGATCGCTGATCACAATTTACGTCAAATTCACCCTTTGCACAGAATAAACAATGTTCTTTTCTGGAGGGTTAATGAATACATCTGCTCCTCTTTTCTAGGCCTACATTAAATCCCGCGAACCATAAATATCACTAAATTTGCGACCAAGCTGGGAATCAGTGGTTTTATATATACAAAAGTATTTCACGAAAGGCCGAGGTTCGAACTATCTGACTAATTTTATAATTTTGGCTTTCTAAGACGACCCATATACGGTTCGCATGTCATCGCCGCTGTTCAATATAGTGACTAAACACGTCGGAATAAAGGTAAATTTCGACCAGTATTTTTTAGGTTTTAACGACAACTTTCACAAATCTGGACACAAAATTTGAAAATTGCGTATGTGGTATGTAGTATATTTAGTAATACTTTGGTGTCCGTTATTAGTACACATGGTTTTCATTTTCAGCGCAAAAATTCGATTTTTCTGCCCTATATGTATTCAAACGCGCAATACAGCGTTGCGACAGAGAGAACAAAATATAAAATGTATCATGAAAAATAGAATAGAAGGTTATTGCAAGGTCACATTCTCATGAAAACTTAAACTCACCATGTGCAAGAAATGTCAGTATAATATTGAGTTATGAATACGTTTCATTATATTGATATACCCACTCAGCATACACACCCTGCTGTGGCGGTACGCTGACCAAATACATACTAAGTTTATATCAACTGTCCAGTTACAAACATCCTATATTCCCAACTCTTAGTTATATAATCAGATGGCCATGTACTGAGGTTGTTGTAAACACATGGTATTTATTTTCACCGGCATGTTTTATAGGCAAGACAATTGTTTTAAAGAAATTATCTCATGATTTTAATAAAATATATATGTAAAGTGACTTTAAGATTATTAATAACTTAAGATTCAGATTCTTTATTATCCTACTACTTAACACTGTTTTAACAGTTATTATTACGAATTTCACACTCATGATATAACTTATAGATCAATTACTGATTATTTAAAAACACACACATTGTGAAACGGTACAACCAATAAACCAATGATTTATTTATGAATATGTGCAATATACGCTGGGCCAACGTTGGCCCAACGTAGTAATGCCGAGAAAAGTCAGCAAATGTTGGCCCAACGTATAGGTGCCAACATTAAACCAACACAACAGCAAAACCTATTAGAAAACGTTGGGCCTACGTCGTACCAACGTAGTAATGCCAACATCAATGACCAACAAACTTCCCTAACATTCGCCAACGCTTGGCCAACGTTGGCCCAATGTATTAATGCCAACCAATGAACGCTAAATTCACCAACCATTTCCCAACGTCGGGCCAACGTTGGCCCAACGTGCTGCTGCCAACACCTACAGACGACAAACACAACAGACATTTACCAACGTTTGGCCAACGTTGGCCCAATGTACTACTGTCTAATCCAGTGACTGCTAAATTTACTAATCATTTCCCAACGTAGGGCCAACGTTGGCCCAACGTAGTAATGCCAACGCCAACGCTCACCCAATGGTACAACCATTTGCCAACGTTGGCCTAACGTGTGTATGCTGACTGGGTATATATTTTATGTTTTTCAATATATTGACATTCATTAACCAATGACTTATACACTGGAAATTGTCCATTTAATACGATTCCGTTTGTCGGAGAACTGGTCATTAATACAGGGCTAATGAAAACCGGTTAATACAGAAATTTTAACCGGTCTAACAGAATTTTCACTTCCGGTTCTGAATCATGAATGGAAGCATTGAGAAAATGACCCGCTTCGAAAATAGTAAGGCATATATCGGGAGTAAACTGAAATGGACTGTAATTGATTTCCCGAGAATTGAACATTCCGGAATGGACTTTCCATATTTAGCAGACGAAAACAAAGAAAATATAACTCCATGACATAGTCTCAGACAGAAATGCACAAGACGGGAAGATGTGATTGGCGTTTTGGCTCATGACATTATAACTTACAGTCTTTGTTTGACCTAATATCATTATGGGATATACAGTGAAGACTGTTTTATGTCTGTACGTCTGTCCTTTGGGTAGGCCTAGGCCCTATAAAGCTTTTCTAGCATTTAAAATGATACAAATCTCTCATAAACTAAATGTACAAACGCAACGTTTTTACACACCTCATTGAATTGGACATATCTGACGTCACTTGCTTATGAAGCAACCAAAATGTATTATGATGTAATAATTATAATGAAATTATTGAATGAGCACTAACTGTAGAAGCAGTATAAGGAATATCGTCAAAGGTTAATTTGTTTATAGCGGCTTCACATAAATTTATTATTTTAGTCGGCTTTTGTTGGTTATTTAAAGTCTTTGGTTAATAAAGTTGTCATGATATTGGTGCTTTCGTATTGATCCTGTATAATTTCCTCATGCAGTCGTATTGGGTCTCGATCGGTTGTGTTGGCCCTTGGCTTCGCCTCTAGCCAATACAGCTTACCTCGACCCGATTCCAATGTACTCGGCATAATACAGGATCAATATGTAAACAACCATTTAATAACATGGCCTATACTGGTTCATCGTCATGCCGTGTGATTTCATACTTAAAATATTCAATAAAACTATGGAAAGGCAGTTTAGATAAAGACATTTTATACGGTTTATGCCAAGACAAATATAGAATCACGAGTATCATTATAGGCACACACTTATCAATATATTTTCATGTGTTTCTACACAAAAAGTTAAATTGATTTCCTCTTTTTTGTAACATTCACATGTCATATGTCAATCACGCAAAACCATTTATATCTGTCTCCAATAATGCATGTTCGACTATATCAATCACACACACACACACACACACACACACACACACACACACACACACACACACACACACACACACACACACACACACACACATATATATATATATATATATATATATATATAATTTTTTGTTTGTTTATTGTTGATTAACGTCCCACCTACTGCGACATGGGACCACGAGTCTCATCCGAAGGATAGGAAACCAACCTGCCGCCGGCTGGACTCGATCTCACGACCTCACGATCAGAGTCGAGTGCGCTACCGACTGAGCCAGGCCGGCTCCACACACACACACACACACACACACACACACACACACACACACACACACACACACACACATATATATATATATATATATATATATATATATATATAATTCTTTGTTTGTTTATTGTTGATTAACGTCCCACTCAAGAATATTTCACTCATATGGAGACGTCACCAAATGCCGGTGAAGGGCTTCAAATTTTGGCCTATGCTCGGCACGTACGGCCATTCAGCAGTGAGGATTCTTTAACGTGCTGACACCTACTGCGACACGGGACCACGAGTCTCATCCGAAGGATAGGAAACCAACCTGCCGCCGGCTGGACTCGATCTCACGACCTCACGATCAGAGTCGAGCGCGCTACCGACTGAGCCAGGCCGGCTCCACACACACACACACACACACACACACACACATATATATATATATATATTATATATATATATATATATATATATATATTATATATATATATATATATATATATATATAATTCTTTGTTTGTTTATTGTTGATTAACGTCCCACTCAAGAATATTTCACTCATATGGAGACGTCACCAAATGCCGATGAAGGGCTTCAAATTTTGGTCTATGCTCGGCACGTACGGCCATTCAGCAGTGAGGATTCTTTAACGTGCTGACACCTACTGCGACACGGGACCACGAGTCTCATCCGAAGGATAGGAAACCAACCTGCCGCCGGCTGGACTCGATCTCACGACCTCACGATCAGAGTCGAGCGCGCTACCGACTGAGCCAGGCCGGCTCCACACACACACACACACACACACACACACACACACACACACACACACAGATATATGTATATATTATATATATATAAATTCCAGATATCATATAGTACGAAGTCAAAATTGGTTGCCCACATTTTGTTAGTTTTTTTATCATTTTGACTTGTTTGTTTTTATCATATCTATTTTACAATACATCCAACCCGGATCTAGTCGAGTTAAGATATGGGCTAAAAATGTCGTATCCCGCACACATTTATCACAGAAAGAATCTATACAGTACGAATGATAAGTTACCATCTCAATCATTGCTCAAATTTAAACCCCGACCCGTGGTCACCATATGGAAAATGCTATTTCGCTTCTCTTTTATTTCTTCAACATTATTAATTTGACCACCGACGATGTTTACATACAAATAACTTGCATTTGTTGAATCTACTGTGACCCAAAACCGATTTTTCCGATTGCATTTTGTCTTATTATAATCTTTATTTCACTGAAACTTATACATATTACGTACAAATATTCCGTAAAAATCTTTAGATTTCCCATTCGCGTATGTGATGATTTCGCCGAACAATTTATCCAGTATCAGATACGTTTATATAAAAATCTGAAAATATTTATGATCTTACCTTAAAGTTGTAACTTGATCTCGAGGTTTCCTGAAACATTTTACCTTTTCGATTAGGATGAAAGTCAATATGAAATTTGAAAATACATAACAGTTGTCTAGGAAATTGATTTCATTTCAAACACCTGTCACGAGGGTATGAACATCAATTGTTACTTCAAGCTATCGAAGATATGATGATATTTATTTACCCGTTTACCTAAAGCAAACAAAAGTGTTATCACGTAACGATATATGGTTTAAGCAAAAGGTACCCGATTTGAGTACATGTGAAACGTACATGATAAACAAACGTACGGGATTAATTCAGAACATTGCATATATTTTCGCTATATTCAATAGAGAAATGAAAACGAGACATCAGATTACGATACGCGAGGATTTTCAAAACGAAAAAGAGTATTGAGTATAGCATGACATGACCTGATTAGTAATTTTAACTCTAAAATATGCAGTGAACAGACAGAAATTAGAGCGTAAAAATTCAACACATGACATTCATGTTCAACTACGCATTAATTGTTTTTCTTTTTTCATGAGTAGACATATTTTATGATAAAGCTTGAACTGTTATCTACTTCCGGTACACGACCGAATGCAAAAGGAATAGTTTTAAACACGTGACGTGTGACATTATATATACTAATATAGGAGAAACAGTATTTTTTGCTTTGTTTGTTTTATTGTTTCAACACAGAAGCAGACGTTGCCAGCTCTAGTGGCCACATATTTTGGAATGTGTTACGATTGTATACTGGAATAGTAAGGATTTTTAAAGTACCAGCCCAGCCGTGACACTTACCCACAGATAAAACTATCGGTCATGTAAATTGAAGAAGGAATAAGCATTAACCTCTAATCAGTATTTGGCATGACCCGATAGCTGGAATCGAACTTAGGCCTACCCACTTACAAGTCGACGACTGCGAGTAGTCCTTTTTAAGTGATTTGCTCAATTTTTATACCAGTAAAACTTTAACCATAGCGAGGTACTTGATACGGTTACTGTCTGTATAATGTCGGTAATATATATTGTGAAGTCTGTGTTACACGCTGCATATAGGTTATAATTGTCCAAAACTATGCAAGTCAACTAAAGATAAAGAACGATGCACATATATCGATAAGCATTAATCATAGGTGCTTTACACAAAACCTGGTGGTGTATTATTCCACGTTTATTGTGATAACCTATCATACTATCTTCATTTCTCTTATGTAATTTAATAGGCATATGTCACAAGACTGATTATCGAGGGTAGGTTTATATAGTGTCTGTTCGGTGTCACTTCTTCTAATACTACCATCGAAGAATCGATAGTTCTCTACCTAGGACCATATTGACAAGATATATAAATTGACAAAATCATCCATATTCCTGAAATGTATGTCTCAACTCTACATGGGTTCAGAAATGAATTAGATTGACAAGTAAATTCAACAAAGGGGATATGAGGGTTGTAAAAATTATGTTTTGTATCTAACACTTCTTCAACTTAAGATGTGTACTTGCACTAAATATGGGCCTGTATTAAAAACATAGCTTAGAAAATAACAAATACTTTTCTCAAATGTGGATCGAAACAGCGACTGGCAAAAATATTCAGGTTAAACAGAATATTGGCTTCAAACCACAATGTTTCTGGGCTATAACCAGCACCAAACTGAGGGATTCCTCCGCGTCCGAGTCGTTAGAGCATCGCGCTTCAACCCACGACGTCTCTCGCATCTGGTCAGCGCAGGTTCGAGTCCTCATGGAACCTGAGCCGATCTTTGCGAGAAAGTTTGCCAGTTTACTTGCGGAAGGCCGGTTATCTTTTCCTGAGAACATTATAACCGTCTCTCCTCCACAATTAAAAATTGGCCGCCGCCATGAACAAATTTTGAGCGTGTTATAAAACAACAGTCAATCATAAAAGCAAAGTTGTTCCATGTGAAAGTTTTTTTTTTCGTTTTAATTGATCAACTTGAATCCTTTAACTAACGAATAAAAACAAAATAATATAAATCCGGAAATTTTTTATGGAATATTTTGCAGACACATACAAACAAACGAAAACAACACTTGTAAATGCATGTACATATACATTTATTTAATGAGACAAGAACAGTTATAATAAGTCCTAAAATTTACGTTCAATATTTAGATAACTAACATTTTTGTACGTATATACTGTGTAATAGTATACTAGTATATTTTCCGGATATTCTGTGGGATGTTACATACAATTTTATTTTTGGATTGCATCCACCTTCGACGAATGTATGAACAAAATATCGCACGTTTTTATCATAAATATATTGAAAATCAGATTTTGAAAAAATGTCTTGGATATTCCGTATACAAATATTTCCAAGTGCCTTTACAGATGGAAATGAAGAGATAAAAAAATCAGTGAACTTTAAAGTTATTCTACTTCCTAACTGCTGTGTATGAGTGAATACACGATTTTCAAAATTAATCGACACAATTAGTAGGATACATCCGTGTTTTACACTTGCAGAAAACATTTATTTAGTGGAGGCACATGGCGCCTGTCGACACAAAATTCTGTCAAAGAAGTAAGAGAGTGTTAAGTCTTGCGCAACGACTGAATATTATATCCAGGTATTGAAACTGACATAAAAAATAGCCTGAGCATATACAGTGAATGTTTCCATTGATTGGTCTTCCTTCTGGATATGTAATCTCTGATTTAGGATTTATCTAATTGATTCCTGAGAATCCCCTGCAGTGAGTTTTTTCTGCACTCTGTTTTTCGATAACTACGTATTTGAGTGTCGTTAGCTCAAAATGGCCTTTGTTGATCTATCAATGGAGTCATATGTGATTTCTGTGGAGTTCTGAAGCAGTATCACTGTATCCGTCATTTGATCCGGTCGTTTGCAGTATACGACCAGCACGTTAATGGCTACCACCAGAATCATCAATCCAGTCCACTGAAATAAGAATCAAATTTAATCAGTATGAGATATAAGGGATATACCGTATAAGCAGACATTTTAGCGAGGATTCAATTTTGTCATTATTAGCGAGGTTGTTAGGTTGTTGAGATCGCTAAAATTGTTTTGTTTATTGTTGTTTAACGTCCCACTCAAGAATTTTTCACTCATATGGAGACGTCACCATATGACTGTGAAGGGCTTCAAATTTTGGTCTATGCTCGGCACTTACGGCCATTGGGTGAAGTGAAGGTTATTTAACGTGCCGACACCTACTGCGACACGGGACCTCGAGTTTTACTGTCTCATCCGAAGGACAGGAAACCAACCTGCCGCCGGCTGGACTCGAACTCACGACCCCACGATCAAGAGTCGAGCGCGCCACCGACTGAGCCAGGCCGGCTCTGCTTACATTGTAATTCGCTACTAATTCATTCATCCCCTTAAATAAGGATTATCTTTTTAAATCATAAAATCTCTAAAATTACTTTTCACTAAAATTATATACCATATTTTTAGAACAAAACGCTAAATTTGCGTCCCGCTTAATTTTCCACTTGTTCCAATAAAAAAATGCCAAATACTCCTTATCTATAGTTTGGCAACAATATGAGTATGACTTAAAGCGAATGAAGCGACTGATTTATGGTAAGGAGTAAAACGGGAGCTGTACATTGGCTGAATCTGAATCAAAGCATTCCTAATACGATACAACAAAGACAAAGCTGGTTTTGAAGGCAATTGCTTAGTTCATATTACCATATACTATAGAATATTATAAACATAATACCAAAGTTGCTATGCTCCAGACCCGATACATTTACGATATAACAAAAACAACACTTTGCTGGTTTTGAAGGCAATACCTTAACTCATATTAACATACACTATAGAATATTATAAACATAATACCAAAGTTGTTATGCCCAAGACGATCGTTTCTGTCTATTTCTAAAACAAAAGGTGGGATCAGACAAGGCCAAATGATAAATCTAAACGTATAATCAAAATCCATCTAAGAGTAACCACTGTAAAAAGATGTGTATCCTAGCTTTAGAAGAATTTAGAAATTTAAATGTGCTATTAATGCAAATTATTACTTTAGTATAAGATTACTAGCCGGTAACGAAAAACCAGATTCTAGGTTTATGTGTACCCTCGGGGACTCAAACGGTCCACCAGTAGTGACAACTACCTAATGGTTATAAATATTATAAACATAATACCAAAGTTATAATGCCCAAGACCCGATACATTTACGATATAACAAAGACAACACTTTGCTGTTTTTGAAGGCAATACCTTAGTTCATATTACCATATACTATAGAAATAACAGGTGCCAAAGTATAAATATTCAAGATGTTCAAAGCACAATACACAAATCTGGTGAATATTGTACAGGCACGGATCTCTGGAAATCAACAGGTGGGGTCAGGTGCGATGGAAGTCTGAGCATCCCCTGTTGACCGGTCACACCCACCGAGAGTCAACAATCAAATCTAAATAAAATCGGTGAGAAATAAATCCTTGATACAGCCAGTACAGACGGCTCAACAACCGCTACTGCTAATGCTAATTTCGAAACATTACAATGAAATGGACATTACAGTACATTACAAGTACAATTCTCACCTGGACGATTGTCATCACGAGTGTTTCATTGCCAAACTCGTACCATTTTTCTCCATCACCTGTCTCGCCGTCTATTAAGTCATATGCCCACCAACCAATAATTGCAATGGCTTCTAATGGCGCGACGAACCTGTGGGTGTGTAGAAAAAGACAATGTAGTTGAAAATAAACACAGAAAAAGATAAAAATTATCGTTTGATACAGGACTGCTCATAGCAAGTTGTGACATTGAATAAATAACCCAAACGCATACAGTTTAAATATGAAAATCGCGTAATTAACAACACGCGGAAATATCTACGTTTATAGTATTCTGCAGTCTCTTTTGAGTCCTTCAACTATTTAACCCTTTCGCTCCAACATTTATAAATGGAACTCTTTTTTCTACTAATTAGACAGCTCCATTGTGGTCTATGGGGATGAGAGGGTTAAATATAATATCAGAATATATTTTTCATAATCTGTAAATATTGCAAATATAATACCAAAGCTATAATTTGGCAAAAATTAGGCCAAAACACATGCTCAAGACGACCTTTTTCATCAGTTGATAATAAATGAAACAAAAAGTGGTAGCCAAAAAACTCAAATAATAAACCTAAATGTGTTCCGAAGACTGTGCATACTTTACTATAATATCCCATAATACTGGTAACTTCCAATCGTTTATACTGTAGTTGTTGAAGGCGTCTTGTCTGAACTTTGATGTTCCATACAGGATAACCATAACCTGCAGCATTATTCCATTCACAATAAGAGCAAAGCCCCAAACAAAATCCTGAAAATAATGATATATATCATGATATATAAATTAAATATTTAATATCTTTATAATAATAATAATAATAATAATAATAATAATAATAAAGTTATAGTTTTGCCATGCCACAAACAAACGCTCAATAGAAAATTTTACTATGCATTATCTATCTGTTTATTAATGCAACTACAACATTAAGTTCAATTAAAATAAAAGTTTAGTTATACAGTTGTTAAGTGCCAGGAGAAATAAATTAAAAACGGTCACAATATATGTATAATAACAACGGTCTGAACATCTAAACTAGCAAGGTTTCCCACATTACAGAGATTAGCTGTGTGGGTTTTTTTTTCAAAACATTTCTGCCTTTTTACTACTTAGATTGATATACAATAACAAAAAGAGATATACACAGGCATAAATATTCTTACATATATTTAATTTGTGAAATTGCTTGAGAAACCCAGGTTTGACGCCTTTTCAATTGCGTGTTTGTCCATTTTTACCGGATTTGTATCTATGCCCTGGACTTTCTATTGATTTATACTTTGGTATCTGAGATTATTTATATTGTATATGCAATCCACATTGGACCTGACCTTATTCTCGCAAAATATATAGGAATATAGGATTTTTATGTATATGAATATTATAGACATAATACCAAAGTTATAGTGCTCAAGACGATACCGTTTCTGTCAATTAGACGTCATCAGTTGAGCTCCAATTTGAAAAGTATTTGTTTTTCTAAAGATAAAGTGGTGTCATACAGGGCCAAATAATATATCTAAAAGTATAGCCTAAATCCGTCTAAGAGTAACCAGTAAATATTCCCTTAGTATATGAATGGCTTTTATTTGTTATTGTACAGCAAGTAAAAGTAGACAAAGTAGAAATAATTGAAATATTGTTTTGGAATATACACAACTAATGCTGCTTAAATAATCAACTGTGAAAACAGAGTGACTACTGAGTATAGGGTAACAATGCCAATCAAGGTACAATCAATTGATACGGAAAACTGAAAGCGTGTTCAGTGAAAAAACTATCAAATAGTATCCTTACCTGATTAGAGAGAAAATCTATATTTAGAGCCGACGGCAGTCCACAACAGAACAGTAAAATAACTGTAATTGGAGTCCCATACTTTCTTGGTACTTAAAAGTAAAATCATATATGGTATAATGCAAATGTCAAATATTACTTTAGTGTAAGTTTATCAGCTGGTACCGAAATACCAGGTAGTACTAAGTTTATGTATGCCCTCGGGGACTCAAACCGTCCACCAGCAGTGGCAACGACCTAGTGGTTATAAATATTATAAACATACTAGTAATACCAAAGGGACGAGACAATCGACAACAATTGTAAACTACACTGCATTATGTCTAAGAATTTTCAAAATATAACGTGACAGTTCTTTCCCATGCCCTCGATGTAGGAAGTAAAAACCACGTTTCATGTGGAAGAAGCTTTCGAATCTGAAACCTCTGTTCTTGGTAGCCGTAACTCAAAAGACAAGCTTTGCTAAATTAACATGTATCAACAACAAAGACCTGATTTAATGGCATTTTGACAATTTTAAGTTTACGACAATTGGAACAAAGTTTGATTTCAATCCATCTATTCAAAATTCGAAATAGATGTTTCAAAATTTATATTGAATATACAGCTTACTCCACAATATATTGAAATCACTTATTTTGCAATATCGCTTGTTTTGAAATAAAATTAAACGTATCAGACAGAATGTCTTGATACGTAATTTTCTATTTCAACATGGAAACTGCCAGCTGTAAGTCTAACTAATCACTTATCTGTTTGTTTTTGTTTGTTACATTGTCTTGTTGCTATTTACGCCACATTACGCGTTATAGCTCAAACTGACATTTTAACATAAATGCATATCATTGTATACATAATCTATTGCTTAGTAAAGTTGATTAGGGGTGCTCTATCGCAAAATTCCGTAAAATGCTAATAATTTTTTCTGTCTTAAAATGCATCTAATAACTGAAAAATGCATAAATTGCATTTTGTTGATTTGATTTTGATTTGATTTTTTGTTTTACGCCATACTCAACAATCTTTCAGTCATATGATGGCGTCCAGTTTTTATTGGTGGAGGAGAACCCCCGGTTACCTGGGTAAAGACCACCGGCCTTCCGCAAGAAAACTGGCAAACTTTCCCACTTAATTCGAAATTACCCTAGCGGGATTCGAACCAGAGGTGAGAGGCCTTGTGATTTAAAGCGCAATGCTCTAACCACTTGGCCACGGTGCATTTTGTTAAACATTAGGTCATTTATGTATTTGGCATAAGTACAACATGTACAAAATTAAAATTTAAGAAGTCTGAAATTAATTTTTCTGCAAGGGTCTTAAATAAGTAATATTCAAAATACATATATGTGTTTACTAGAAAATAACAAAAATGTACGTGTTCTAGACAATTTGTAAAAGTTACCTCCAAAATCGTAAAACGTGTGTGCGATGAGTTCCATATTCGATATAAGGGAGGTAACTCCAGCTACAGAAAGACAAAGGAAGAACAACACGGCTAAGACACGTCCAAATACACCAAGCGTGGAAAATAACACAGGAATCCTTTAATGAGTGATTAATGTAACATTCAGTTATATAGAATTTTGGAAAAAAAAACAAAAATAAAATAATTACTAGTCATTCCTATCAAATTACTTCTATTTATTAAAAACGTAATTTATTTATCTACTATTTTTTATTTTTTATTTATTTATTTTGTATGTACTTTTGTATATATTTTTATAAATCTATTTATTTATCTACTATGTTTTATTTTTTATTTATTTATTTTGTATGTACTTTTGTATATATTTTTGTTACCTTCCCAATGAATTCTCTGAATAGAAATTAGTCGTCTTGCTGTTGGTCTTTTGTGAGAGAGTTTGAAGGCAAAAACAAGACACTAAAAATACTTTTCAAAATGATAGTGCCTGTTCTCCCGAGACGCACTAGGTACATTAAGTGAAAGTCACGCTCTTTGTATGACACGTAAATTGATGGTACCATGTCACCGTGCCTCATTACAGAATTCTCACTACATTGACATCAGTCCGTATCACAGGTCAATATCTGCGGTACTTCACCTAAAGCTGGTGATGTCTACTTATCAATGAAAAATCATTTAAAACAACAATTAACATATAAATAAAAATAAACAAATAAAATTAAGCAGTTAAAAAATAAACAAATGAAAAATAAACAAATAAAAATTAAACAAATAAACAAAACAAATAAACAAAAAAATAACCAAATAATTGAACACAAAATACCTATAATGACATGTTTAAGCAACATACATGCATAAGATTACATTATCTGAAGACCAGACGAGCTTTCTGACATCACACTGCATTTGCATAGATACTTACGTAAAATGATGAATTAAAATTTCTGCTATTACATACAGTTAAATCTAATGAGTCGTGTGTGTGTGTTAAAACTTTCTGACAAACAGCAATTGTTAAGAAGTCTGTTGAAGTGCAAGACCTTTAGAATCAGAGTTTTTCATATTTAAGTAAATGATTTTATACAAACACACTCAATAATTACAGGTAAATTTATTCTACACATTAAAATGATTATTTAGATGAAATGATATTCATTGTACTCTCTTACCAAATAAAAGTGAGACCCGTGTTAGCGGGTCCGCTGTCTTTGAATATGTCCACAATGCTGTCTTGTGACAATGTTGGATCCGAATACAGCAGTGTTGAAAAGACGGTGGAGAACAGCATAATTGCACAAGTGAGACTTAAAGATAAAGGGGGATAATAAGCTGTAAACGGATAGAGGATATAAAATATCAAAACCTGCTTCTTCAATATATATATATATATATATATATATATATATATATATATATATATAATATATATATATATATATATATATATATATATATATACACGTTAGGAGAAACGATACTATGGTTCATATATAAATATTTTTATCCACAACGTGAGTAAATTAATATACAGGTAATAAAGTATGTTTATCGTATTTATGCCCCTCTCTCTCTCTCTCTCTCTCTCTGCTGTATAGTTGATATATTTATATATATATATATATATATATATATATATATATATATATATATATATATATATATATATATATATATATATATATATATATTGTATTGTTAATGTATACTTTCACATATAATTAATTTGAGAATATTATACATAGAAAAATGTTGCACTAGTCAATAGGAAGAATGAAAAATAATTATCTTGATCATTTTGATAGTAATAGTGATGATGATGATGATGATGATGATGGTGAAGATGAATGTTATGTAACTCATCATTGTCGTCACCATGTTTATCATCATCATCATCATCATCATTATCGTCATTTGTATTTTATTACAAATATTATAGACTTTGACTTAATATGAAATTTAACTTACTCACCTGACACAATTATTAACTGCTGGGATTAAAATCCCGTATTTAACTATTCCATCATTTGAAGTCATAAACGAAGAATACGGTATGAATAAGCCCATCCCGGCTCCTGTATCATAAGCATTTTGACTAATAGCATCCACCCATACACGCGGCTCAGCAAACAATTCTGAAGCAGTAAAATGAATACATTTTTTTGAACGTACAAAATGGAGTTTTTCTTGTTTTCTTTATGTCTAGTTATAATAGATAGCACACCGCATAAATATCTGTATATATTTCTGTATAAAGAAAAATTTCTATCAGCAGTATTCCTCTTTTGGAGGTCATATCGTAGGTTAACTTGAATTTTTTTCCTCTTAAGCAATCAAGTTCGATTGCATAGTATTTGTGGAGAGACATAAGAACTTTCATTAAAATCAGTTGTTTAGATTAATGAAGAACCGAAATAAATATTCCTGTCAATTTTTTTTTCAAAATTATTTATAAACCTCGTTTTAAAAGTTTGATTTATTAGACCATGTATATATACTGCCATACAATATTTTCGCTGAATCGATGCTTCTTATGAAAAAAAAACATCTATTTTTAATTTGTAACCATAGGTTCTTGGTCACGGAACGTTCGGTTGAAAGCATGTAAAAATAATATATAATCGCATCAACTAAACATCAAGTTATAAAAAACAGTACTAGTATGCACAAGTAAAACATGAAAGTTAATTCGGTATTTTACAGAGACCTAGGTGCGTCACACGTTATCACATTTTCAAAATATTGCGATGAATGATATTATTTTTATTAAAAAAAATTGTGATGGAAAAGCTAAATTAACTTTGGTGGCAATTTGTGAGCAAGCACCTTGGGCAAAATTTTCCGTAATTTTTTTGTTGAAGTAAAACTCATAGAAATTTTGTTTATTACTGCCTATCACTTTCAGTTTGGGAGCCATTTTTTTCACGTTAATAAACCAAGAGCCCACTTCGCAAATTCAAGTGTACACCGTAAATCCGGTTATATTCGCGTGAATTTTATGTCCCCGAAATTTTGCGAGATCTACCTCGCGAAAATAAAATTATCGCGTAATGAAGTAGGATTATAGTTAGAAGACAGGGACATTCGAAATCGCGAAAATATCATCTCTTCATTAATTTTAGTTTTTAATTGTGTTTCGCAAAAATAAAGTCCCGGAAAAAATTCCTGAATTTACAATATAGCAATGTTAAAAATTCCAAAACACATGTAAATTTATAATGCAGCGAACCATTAAAAAAAACATTTGTATTGATGTTAATGAAAAGGCATATGCTATATGGTTTCATCAGATAACTTTGCTTCTTTGATCATTCTGATTTATCAAAAGAGTAAGTTTTGTATGGGAATCCCCGTGATAGACTTGCAATAAAATAAATTGAGTCATGTGAGTGGTAATTATTTTCTTTTGACAAAAGAGTGATAGTTAAGGCAAACAACTCGTCTCGTCTCCTTTTTCCCTGTGATATATATAAATATATGCCTGCAGGAAGATATAGTTCTTATCACTTTCTGATAAAGTGAAATTAATAATGTCCCCGTGTTTTTTCCTTTCGTCGTGCAAATAAAACAAAATTGCAGTCGTACCATGTGTTTATATAATCATATGTAATAACTTGACAATTGAATTTCTGTCTTTAAATCGCTAATTTCTATGTTCGTGAATAAGTCCAAACAGATGCAAAATTATGTTTATGGAGTTAAGTGATAAACAGCAATTGTTAATCAATCTTCCTATTCAGTATCATATTTTACATGTTAGGACAAAGCTCTTGTTAAATACAGTAACAAACAGACCAAATATTGTCAGACTCAACACCATATTAAAAGCATTATACGTACCCCAGTGAGGTGTGAACAGGAACCGTACGCCCCGTTCCGCGTACTGTCGTGTGAGAGACCAAATGAACGTGAAAATAATAATAATGAGCAAAAACGGAACTAAAAACATGTTGACTTTTTCTATTGTTGCAACACCTTTTATGATAGACATTCCAGCAATAACTAGAGACATGGCGTGTGTCAACAGTGGCCATGAGCTGTTCTGAAAAAAGCGAAAAGAAAAGTAATACAGTTTGATTAGATATTTCATGAACATTTCAATAAAAGAAGAATTTAATGTTTTAAATGTTTAATGGCAACAACAAACAGCTTTATAAAAATCATTACTATTTTGTGTTAGAAATTAAGCCTTAAAATTTTAATTTTGTATTTTTTATGTTTAATTTTGTTTTCCACGTTTTTTTCTCTTTTAGATCCCTATTGAAAAAGTGGACTTCCACTGTTATTATGATTTTTCGCGTAAATAAAATTTTCGGTAATAAACCTGATTTGACAGTATTCATTTTTAATTTCCATTTAACATACCTCTGCAAAATCTGCAAAAATTTGTCTGCTGACCTCGACTTCTTCTGGAAGCGCGTTTGCAGTACTGTGATATACATAATAGAAACACCATCCCAGCACCACGGAATAGTAACATCTGAAATTGATTATCTTAAAATGAATACATTAAAAAGACAAACAATGTCATTAAAAATGTCATTTTAGACATGTAGTATGTACTAAAAGCATTATTACATTTGGCACAAGCGACTCTAATAGCCTTCATGTCTTTAATTTACTTACACTTGAATACCACGTTTATATCGGTTTAATATATAATTTGTTTAAGACAGTCGTTTTTATTTTGCAATATTCTGATAATATAAAATCTCAGATACCAAAGTATAAATCTTCAGGATGTCCAGCATACATATACAAATTTGGTGGATACTAGACAAACACGGACCTCTGAAATCCCAGAGGTGGGATAATGCCGGAATTCACTAGTGCCCTCACGCGAGTTATATTAACATATTCTTCAAAACGAGGCGGGGTAGAATTATGATGTCTAAGGCTCTTGTTCCGTTATCCCTATACCCTTAGAACTGTATCTCCAACAAAAATTAAATATTTGTGTTTATGTTTTTCTATTCCATACGGTACTATCACTGCAGATCATATATCCATGGCATACTTTCATACAGACCATATTTTATTATAACCTCAATTGTTCTTTCAATCTAATTGCACACATTACGTGTGTTTTCTTTTTTCACACCAAATGTGGCATTCTTCCGATGTCACTTTGTGCACAAAATATTCACGTTTTATATCCGCCTAAAGTATAATTATTCCTAAAGGTAATTAACATTTTCAACCGGATGTAGGGTTGTAGGGATGTACGGTATACCTATACGTTGTTGTTGTTGTTGTAAATAGAAAATAGTGACTTTTAAAGCAACCATAGAAAAAAGAATTGAGATAGTATAGTTTACAAAACATTTACAATATTGGAACTAACGATATAAGAAATGTAACCATGGATATCCATGCACCACACCACATCGACTTTTCACCAAGGAAATGGCGGAAGGATCCAATGACTGCCTTCTTGGTGAATCGTCCGGTCCCGTACTCAAGTAGAACCATGGGAATCGACCAAACGAAGAGGAATAGAGTCCATACCAGAATGAACACTAACCCACCTGGAAATAATAGTTTTTAAATTGGACTAAGTCATGTATCACGTGATAACTGATAACGTTTGTGCGGTACTAGTGTATCCAATGATGATCGAACGTAACTCTACGTAATCTTCCCGCTGAAATGACGTTAGTGCAGGATATATCGTCTTCTAGCGGGCATTCCGTTAGTAATAAAAACAACAGTCCCGCACAATCGTTAACGGGTATCACGTGGTACATGAATTAGTCCCATTGATATTTGTCGTTTAAGCTGTCGAGTTTACAGTAAAACACTAGGCTTCATGTATTGCAATTGCAAATTGTATCATCCTGCAAATGAGATGCAGGTGAGACAAATAGATCCGGTGTTTTTCCTACACGGATCCTCAAACACGTAGTGCTTAGAAATCATATCTACGAAATTTTGACAATACTGAAAATTTTATGAATAATTACAGAATGATAGAAAATAAACATTTACAGATCCATTTCTTTATATAGAATACACGAAAAATTTAATTTACATATCAAATAAAATGTGAGACTTTGATATTGATATTTCTCTTCAGTTCACTACAAAGACACGCGCGCATGCACGTACATCGACACACATACATACAAACACACTCATGCAAAAACACACAAGAGGCAGACGGGCAGACAGAAATAATATTATATATAATTGATTAGCAAATTGTGACGTCATTACATACCTTCTTCGTCACTGTTGTTTGCGACGATTCGAGGGAATCTCCAGATGTTTCCTGTGCCGATTACGCATCCTACACAGGAAAATATCAAACCTATCTTGGTCTTGAAGTGGGAATGACCCGCCACTATCTGAAAATATCCAAACAGTTAGGAACCTAGTTTTGTTTACGTCTATAGATGGGTTTCCGTTAGCAGTATTTTGGAAGAGTTATTCCCCTTTGACGGCCATGTTGCGGGTCAACATGCAATCGGATTAAATAGTATTAGTGAATAATAATTTTCATCACAATCAGCTGTTTAAATTAATGATTTTTTCCCAAAAAGATTTTTTCAAACTAGTAATTTACAAAAATAATTTATTTAATTTGATTTATTTATTAAGGAAATGTTATAATATGCTGCCACACAATATGGCCGACAAAGAGAAATACGTCTTGCAAAATACTGCTTACGGAAACTCATCTATAGGTAAATGATGACGTTTATCTATATTGGTGTATGGATTAATCAGCTGATTGATTCAATGTGGATCGATCGTTATACATTTTAAAAATCAATCAAAATTGTTCGATTATGTATTTCTATCTTTCTATCTTCCGGAATCTCCAGCTTGTGGGGCGGATCATAAAACGTACTGAGTTCCCGCTTGTAGGACGAATTATATAACGTAATGAGTTTCCGCTTGTGGTAAAGAAGGACGACTGGAAGTGATGATATTACGATAAAGTTAATATTCAGTATCATACATGTTTATAACGCGAATAATTCAAGTCCGCTCCGTTTCCTAATCTCTCCATTTTTCGACCATAAAGTGATCGTAGTAACCAGAATCTAACGACTGAATTATTCAGGTTAACATCTATAGTGGAATGCTACATGTATCGACAGCAGTAAAACGGTCTTAAGTCACTGTGACATAAAATATCACTTTAAAATCTCGTGAATTGCGAGATTATAGGATAATTTGTGAGAGAGTTGTAATTATGCCATTACCTGCACGGTTCTTGTCTCTTCTGAGCTGGGAGCCATTTTTCACTCCAAATCTGAAAATAATACCAAAACTATTAATCAATTATAAAAACGATGTATGAATGGATTCTATGATAACAGCAATAATTCTCAATGCCAAAATGATGTGAAAAATAAATATCACACGTGAAGAAAAGGGAATGAAAGCAAACATTATATTGGAATTTATTTTCCAGCTATGGCAAAAATCAATTAATAACAATTTGTGTCTGTCGCATGCATTCTACGTTTCATTTTCATTAATTACTATCACATTTTTTAAAAATAAATTAGCATAAATTAACTCATTTACCCCTGTAGCCACATTTGAACTCATCCATTGCAAAGAATGGTAAAGTCCACTGTCAGAATTCAGGGGTGTGCAATGTAGAATCCAAATTTCGAAATAATTTTATGTTCAATATATGTATTAACTTGTCCTCCCCTGAATTCTGACATTAGACTTCAGTTACTTATTCGAGCGAAACTTAGTGTGACCAAAGAGGTCGGTGAGTTAAACGGAATAATTGGGGTGATGGGTCACATTTTTTAGTTCCTTTGGACATCTAACTTATTGACGGTGAGTCCCTGGACATATACATTTAATATTCAGCATTGGGCGAAGGATTCATTTAGTATTTACACATGTTTCTAGATTTTCAAGTCTCGTCAAACCTCAAACTCAAAACACCCCTCTTATACTAACGTCAGACAGGGAGAAGGGAGGGGGTAATTATTAAAACGTGTATAATCTAATTCTATATCAGATACATGAACTCCACAATGGAAATCTAGAATGATGAATATTCTGGAAATAGGGATGTTGTTTGTTATGGGACATTTCTTTAAACATCTAAAAGATATAATAAGACTACGTTGAGGAATTAACGTTTTATGGTCCATAGAACGGATATCAACAAGGGGACATAACTATGGACATATGGGCCGTGGGGTGCAGAGTTGGAGCAAGAAACTCCTCCATACCGCGTTTGTACACGTGTACCATATCCGGTAAAACTAGTCAGATAAAAATCACGGACTTATTAACTTGAATAAATCAGCGCCCTATGTCCAATCGGCTAATCGGAGATCGGCGCGATATAACGACTGGTATTATGACGGTCTTATTGAACAGACAAGGAAAAGAAACAATGGGACATAACTCTGAGAATAAGGGGCAAATGGACGTATTCTTGGGTACAATAGACTTCTCCGTCCGACTAAGATGCATCTAAGTACCATATACAGTCCCATGCCAAAAGTGAGTCGACTAAAATCATTTTCTCTGCTAAATCAACATTTCAAAAAATAATTGGCCTGACTTATGTACTCAATGATTTTTTTTCAAAAACTTTTATATGTTTGTGCGAATGTCTATGTGCTGTTATTCTAAGTTGGTTTGGAATGTGTCAATTTCTTTCCATTAAAACTGTAAGTATTTGTAAGTGGCGTGACTTAAGTGACATTTGCAGCGACATCTGATTTCCTTCTTTGTTCATAGTAAACCATAAAGCGGTGTCGACAAAACACTTACTGCAAGGAAAAATTATCGCTTCTCAGACATAAAGATTCAAAGAAGTTTAAAAACTAAGTTGAAGACGAAAAGACGTTTATATAAATATATATATATATATATATATATATATATATATATATATATATATATATATATATATATATATACAGTAAACTTGCTATAGTGGCCACCTCTATATAAGGATTACCTGTTTAAAGAAGACAGTTTTTTCAAGTTCCTTGACTGCAGACTTCAACTAAATTGAACCTTTGTATAAGGGTCACCTGCGGTGGCCCCTAAATATATATATATACAATGTATATATATAGTTGAGTCGAAGTTCAAGGGACCACCTTAAAAAAGTTCGATACATCGTGACTTCGACTCATGGATGGTAACTGAGAACCATATGTTTTTAGTTTCACAGGTTCTATAAGGCGTATATGACTGCTTTGAAGCCATTTAAGGCATGTGCAGTCATTATGATTAATAATTAGTGCTAAATTAATTAGTGCTAACTTAATTGTCAAAACATTAAAACATTGACTGTTTTTCAGAAGGAAAAGAAATACCATGGAGAGATTTTGTACACATGTAAATTTTGAATTCGAATTATATATAGGCACTTTCGTTGATTTTACAGAAATGGGCCCAGATATTTATTCGAAACCTTGCGAAATTTGACTGAGAAAAATTCGAATTATAATGTTTATAAGTAGCGTTAAATAATAAACTGATTCGGGACTTTGTGAATAGTTCCAAACATCGAGAAATTCGACTCACTGAAGTTCGACTCATCGAAGTTCTACTGTTTATATATATATATATATATGTATATATATATATATATATATATATATATATATATATATATATATATATATATGTGTGTGTGTGTGTGTGTGTGTGTGTGTGTGTGTGTTTGTGTGTGTGTGTGTGAATTTTTTTATAAATATATATGTATTTGAATTTTAACAATAATTAACGCAAGCATTACTTTGTGGCAAGTATTTTTAAAAAATGATTTAATATAGAAAGCTATAGGAATACGGCGATAGTTGACTCACTTTTGACACGGTGCTGTATCTAAACATTGTGAGCCAAGGTTAATGTCAGATCAATGGTCCGGTCAAGCCTTGAAAAGCAAACGGACGGATGGACGGGCAAATGAAATGAAATGAAATGACAATATCATCTAAGCAAAGTATCTTGTCAATTTTCACTGAAGTTAATATATATATAATCTCGACATAATAAATTAGGATTGTAATATTGATACAATAAATCAATCAATTTCTTGTCATTAACAACTGTCGTTTAACTGTAGAAAAGTGTAAATATTTTGCTAGATTGGTTAATGTTTTAGTATTTCTGAAGCCAAGCAATTAATAGATGGACGATTAATATAGTATGGCTTGATGTAGCGCCGTCTGAGATCTTCATATACTGGACATAACAAAATGAAATGCATTTCATCCTCCAGATCGTACCTATTGCATAATGTACATATCCTATCATATCTGGGAATGTTATTATACCTACCCGACTCAATGTTCAAACGGTGTGAATGTAAACGGTATTTACATAAAATTAATTTATATTTTTGAAACATTGGCCTATCAAGATATACCTGAAATTGAAATCTGTCAACAATATGTTTGTAAAGGATACATTTAGACGATCCTTCAAATGAACTTAACAAATCGTGCACAAAATTATCATATAAACACTGTGAATGCATCTGTAAAAATATTTCTCATTCCTCACATATTGGTTATCCAAAACATAATTAAATCCATGTGAGTACAAATCATTTTTAATATGTACAACCCAGTTAAGTGATGTACAAGTCCCACAGTTGTGCTAAGAATCATCGTTTGATACAAGACTGGTCACAGTATGGCGTGACATTGCGTAAAATACACCCACGCGTATAGTTTGCATACGAAAATCGCGTAATTAATAGCACGCAGAAATATCCACGTTTACAGTATGTGTTTATGCCTTAGCTGCATGTTCAAATGGAGAGGAATTGAAGACGTGTTGTTTAACCAGTAATTCCATGTAGATCTTTATCAGTCACTTTAACTAAAGAGGAAGACTGAACTTCACAGTAGAAGCTTGATTTTATAGATAAAATAATCAAGCGGGAAGGTTTTCAATGGAATAGTTCTGATCCATTCAACGAGGCAAGTCGTCTGTCGGAGTAAAACTTAGTTGGATAAAAGATGTTTCAGTCGCACACTCAAACATGTTTGCTTTGAACATTGTAAAAATAATGAGATGATTTGTAACGAAACACAAAGCATCTCTGTAGTTTTATAAACTACAACAGACGGCGTGTTTAAAGAAAAGAGATTTAAAGAACGCCGTTAAACACTGAGATAGATGTCAAAGATTATTTTAAAGAAAGATGAGAGAGAGAGAGAGAGAGAGAGAGAGAGAGAGAGAGAGAGAGAGAGAGAGGTCTGATGAGATACGTATTTAAAAACTGGCGTATCATCTCTCTCTCTCTCTCTCTCTCTCTCTCTCTCTCTCTCTCTCTCTCTCTCTCTCTCTCTCTCTCTAACATATATACATGAGCTACATTAGGAACACTCTAATTATCTCGATCTGCATTCAAATTACATGACATGACTGGGTATATTTGAGCTATCTAATTCTCTCTCGTGACTTCAATAAGAAAAATAAAAAAATGCTAGGCATTGAAGCACGTGAACTATCTTTCTCTTACTTAAAAATGTATGTTTGAAACAAACTTAAATCGCATATTTTCCATCTCATATCAACCAGAAAAAAATACTCGTGTAAAAGCGTGTCAGTATCGGTAATTATTGATCTGTCGAGACTGATAAAGTCACCGGTACATAACCCATCTTCTGTTTAAACTTATTTTAAAGGGGTATTAGTTTTTTTTCATACCTCTCCCTTTTAACTACAAGTTTTAGATTGATATAAAATAATATATATATATATATTTCAATTGCAATGGATTAACTCAACCTTACTATTTGTCTATGAATACCACACTAGATCTGACCTTAATTTTCACAAAATATATATTAATATTAAGATTTTTGGTTTGCCTGTAAAAAAAGAAAAATGAAATAATTTTTTGGTAAATACAGCTAATGCCCCTTTAAGGGACTGTAACATGGTGCTCCGCACATGATATGAAATCGATTGTAGAGAGAAGAAAACCCAGTGACCAATAAATGATGTTTGTCTGTCCATAATGGATAAATATGTAATATCATTATAACAATGATGTAGCCCTGAGGGTGTATATTTATTATTTCATGGTTTCTGTACGTTCATAGCTAGGAGATCATATCACCCTAGTGGTCAATGTCCAGTTTGTTTTTGTTTTTATTATTATTATTATGATTGTCATCTTCCTACATTCAGCATAACCCCCGGTAGATCAGAAAGTGAAAACATGAGATTGAATAAGTGCATTAGATCTGTTTTATCGTTGTTTGTGGTCAGGACCGACCTCGTCAATCAAAGGTGAATTATCGCAAAATTTGACCGACGCATTGGGCGCATGCCGATAACCGTCTCACGTCTACACCGAAATGGTGTTTAAGTGTGGTCGCAGAGTACAGAGTAGTGACGTTATACATGTACATCTGATTTCAATTGTCTGATAAAATTATGTCAGATTCAGTCCCACTTACTCGAGCTCTGTTTCATCTTCAAATTAGTCATGTAAGTTTATAAGTTATTGAATTGTTAGAAAAATTCAGTAAGGCCCGTGTGTGTGGCCTCTCGCCCCCCTCCCTTAAGAATAAAAAAACAAATAGAATCCCCATAGTTCCTCACTGCCAATCTGAAACAATTACTTGAGAGAGAGAGAGAGAGAGAGAGAGAGAGAGAGAGAGAGAGAGAGAGTGTGTGTGTGTGTATGTGTGTGTAATATTACAGCATGCATGTGAACATTTTTCTTTCTCGTTACGATATAGTGTTAAACAAAAATTGTTTTATATTTTGCTTTCTCCATCGAAAGAGTAATAAAGCCACGGATGTGTGAAGTAGCGATGACAATCACAAACATGTAAAAGGGACATATTATAACCAAACTTCTGAACAAAAGTGAGGTAGTTGTTGTCGGTACATATTGGTACGATTAGCGATAATAATACAATTATTGTTCTCTCAACAATAGAGACAGAATTCTTTATATGAATTAAGATAATGAACCATCTAACACTTTATAAAACACTCGCCATGTTTGTATGGGCTATATGAACTACAATTCCCTTCAAAATTTAAGTACTCGCCCCCCCCCCCATCAAGTCTGAATATCGTATTATATTTTTACTCTAAATTAATATTATTTTTGTTCTGTGAAAACGGAAAGAAAGTTTTAAAAAGGGTGCGATTTTATAGACAAAAACTTATATTAAAGTGAAAAGAGGATTTTCATCAGTGTTTTGTGCATGTCACTTTTATTTTCTACCGTTATTTATTTTTTTTTTTTTATTCCGTGTCGTAAAACAGTTTTGGATGGTTATCAATTTCTGGTGAGCACTGTATCCCGTGATCAGTTGATTGAGAGGTAGACTACGTCTACCTTACATATCTAGTAATCAATTTCGTCTTTTTTTTAACATGCTAGAGGACGTAGTCCGCTTTAATACAGTATACAAGGGTCAACTGAACCGGTTTTCAAGGCGTCAAACTTTCTTCATATTCATACCATGTTCTCACTTCTTGATTTACCAAAAAAAATGAGAATTATCATGTTCTCATTTTTTAGGAAAAAATGGTAAATCAAAAAGTGAGGACATGATATTCATGCAATCACATTTTAATCCAACCAGGCTGGAACTCGTGCTGACCACAGTGAAAAGACACACGTGTCACGATTTGATTATCGCCAGGAAGCTTGACCACCGTGGCAGTGCCCGCATTTTAGTTGTTCGTTGCCAGAAATGTATCATTTCTGTGTAAATAAAAAAAATTGAAATTGACGAGTCAACCCTCCCACGCAATCAAGGACATTTACTCGGTTAAGATAGCTGAGATATATATAAAATATTTCATTTACTGTCGGGTTTAAAAATATAATAATATTATCAATCTAGATATAAGCGTAAGATAGACTCATTATATGAAACTGAAGTTATTTATTTTAAAACTTAAATTTAGACCTGTGGTAAAAATCACGATTCCAATTCAGTTTAAGTAGGCATGCACCTACAGTAACTAATTTTGTATTTTTTTTTTTTTTAATTTATAATTTCAACATGTTTGACAGAAAATATAGACTTGCACCTGCAAAGATGGTTTTTTTTTTCTGGTAAGTCATCTACTTGTCAAGAAAATATCTTAAATCTTTACTCCACGATATGGTTTGTTTTTATAACTTCTGAAACGTACACAAGGTACATTTCAAATATATACATGTAATAATAAATTATCAATTTTAACTGAGTAAAATTCTCACCGAAATGAAACCTCCGACAGCTTCCCTAATCCACATCCCAAACAGTGACTTTTGACAGTCATAGAGTAACGTAAGTTGTGTAGATTTCGCGGTCATGCGCACTTTTTCGTTTATATCTACATACTCCAGTGCCTGAGATAATTACACAGCCTAAAGAACGTATGAAAACATGAACAAACAATAACGTGAATCACGGCGCAGGTGAACCGTCTGTTAATATCAAAGTTATTCGGTTGTAGGTTTCAGTCAACACCGGCGATGAGTTTACCTGTGCACTTACGACGGGCCAGCGAACAGTAGAAATTCGGGATGTTACTGTCAATTTTCTTTTTTGATTTAAGTTCCATGTTTTGAAATATGCTATTTCCAGTGACTTAACAACTAAAATATTCCGTTGGGATACCACACTCGCGCTAACGTCGGGGGCTTTACCAGCCAGGCAAGGATTACTAAATTGACTTATAATGATCAAGGAGATAAGTCTACTCGCCATAGAAGAAGGGTTAAGTTAGTGCTCTAAATATAATATCTGGCACGGCAATAATAAACTCACGTGGTATTTATAATGGCGGTGTATACAAGATGCTGTAAAAAATTGGCGATTCTGTGTGTATTGGGAATTTATGCCTTGGACATTTTTAGTGTTGTGAATGGAGGTTCATCCGGATATTACGCCGATAATGGAGTGGGTCAGACGGAAAAAATGAATGATATGAGCACACGGGACAAAAGAGAGTTACAGCATGAAATCTTGACTCTGTTGGGGTTACACCAAAGACCGAAACCAAAGGACCAGAGTACAACAGAGAACTCGGCCCCGAGATTTATGTTAAACCTATATAAAAGTATAACGGCCGAGGACGGGGCGGTCAAAGATGAAAATGAAAATACCTTTCACCCAAAACATAATATAACGATCGGAAATGGAATAGTTCAGCCGATAGAGGGAACCGATGTTATTATGAGTTTTGTAAACAGAGGTGAGTAAATAGTAAACAAATGAAATACCTGAGATATGTGTATTAATGCCAGAGGTAAATAAGGGGTGAATAAAAACACTCACAGCGAAACCTGCTATATATAAAGTGTATATTATATGTGTTTCTGTAGTGAGATGTTTTATAGTGACATATATCTCTCTAGTCATTCGTCTATCTATCTATCTATCTATCTGTCTGTCTGTCTGTCTGTCTATCTAGCTACATGTGTATATTTCTATCTATCTGTCTGCGTATCTATCTATCTATCCACTCACAAATCTTCGTCTATACACGTATATCTATGGATCAGTTCTTCTATCTATCTATCTATCTATCTGTCTATCTAACTGCCTGTCGGTAGAGCGTTCTACATCAATTTGTATCCGACTGGTTCCCTAAGTACATCTCTCTCTCTCTCTCTCTCTCTCTCTCTCTCTCTCTCTCTCTCTCTCTCTCTCTCTCTCTCTCTCTCTCTCTCTCGTCTGTCCGCCCGCATATTGATACGTATATGTATCATATATATCTCTCTATGGTTTATAACGGTGTACTTTACCCCCTCGGGCCCCCTCCCCCATAACATTCGTTTAGGACTGCAATCGTTCCTGGTACCTGTGGTAATAGTGTTAGATATTGGCACTATCCAGATTTTGTTGCCGTAGAATTCTTATAAACGTACCATGACATATTTCCCCAAACAGCTATTTTGTGATAATGGTGCACCGTGGTCCAGCAGAAAACCGGGAAAGGGTTCGATGACATATGCTATTTATTCGTGTACATGTATTACTTGCCGATGATTGTTCATATGGTCATTATATAGCCCGTCAAAGACTGACCCTGCCTAAATTTTAATGTCTTTCCTCCAGTAGAATTTTGTTGAAAATGTATAATTTTCTCCACACAATTCTGTTTATTAGAAAATTCTCGAATCTAGACTGAGGTAGGCGGATCTCCGAATACACGCATGAGCTAGAACAATGTTTTGGTAAAGGTACTTTCCATGATAGGCCTACTGCGTTGTGATTTTCCTGTATATAATTGTGTCGCATAGATACTCAATAGAGTAATTGGTTTATTTATTTATTTATTTATTTATTTTTTAGAAAAATTGAATTTCTGTCTCCCTTGATTCAACCTACAAGAATTGTTTTACTAGATATTTAACAGCATTCCTGATAGACTAAGTAGATCGCCGTGTGTATCGCTTACATGACACATTACTATTTCAAATATTTAAACAATCTTAATTATATACAGTCCAATATATAATTGAATTTCATAAAAATAGAATTCATGACATACACAACACATATTACAAAAAAACAAAACAAAACACGCCCATTTTACGTTATCTCATGTATCATCATATTTTGCAATATATACACGTATTTAAGTTAAGTACACATACAATACTTGATCCACCCCACAATGAATGACCTCTTGAAAATATATTCGGTGCAGGCATCCCACTTGCAAAATTTTAAAAAGAACTGCAGCCATTTTCAATTTTCTTTACCTTTAAATGCATATCCCGGCCAAGTATGTAATTGCGACTCGGAATGATTAAAAGGCAGAAACTGATTGATATGAAATGGATTAGAGTTCATATAGCGACCGAAACATGAAAAACCGACGTAAGCTATTCTGTCTATTAGCATATTTCCAGTATTTAGTTTTGAATATTTTTTTCTAAAAATAATGTATTTTACATATACATTGTGACAGTATAATATATCATGTCTATCAGGAACAGTTTGAGACAATAATTTAAGCATCAGCGCCGGAAGCAAATTGAAAGTGGGGGGGGGGGGGGGGGGGGGGGGGGGGGGTGGGGGGGGGGGGGGGGTGGGGGGGGGGGGGGGGGGGGGGGGGGGGGGGTGGGGGGGGGGGGGAGGGGGGGGGGGGTGGGGGGGGGGGCTAAACCAACTAAAAACACATACACACGTCAGAAACGTCTGGGGGCTAAGCCCCAATTTTTAAACACCTATGTCTAGCCCCCCCCCCCCCCCCGGTTCCGACGCCTATGTTAAGTACATACATGTGCATTTGTACATGCACGTGGTTGGATATAGATCCATTGTACACGTATGCAACACTCGTATGCATATGTTAAACTTTCACAAGTTTGTATATCACACGTGTATCTCTAATTTAATAAACCGGTGTTCATCGACTTCCTCAAATTAAAACCAATCTGTATTTGTGGATGATATGATACTTGTCCGGATACAATTATGATAGTGAATTTTTCCTCTAGATCTAGTAATCATTTAAAAATCTTAATACTGAGCTTGAGGGAGAGGGGGTTGCGGGCAATACCATAGTCTAAACGTAGTGGTACCCAGCACTGAAAATTATTTTTGTTGTTGTTGGAGACCCGTACACGTAACCCGCGCCATTATTTTTATTATCCTCTAGATGTAGTAATCATTTGAAAATCTTGATATTCTGTATGCATCGTAATATGTTTACGTGTTTATTTTTTGGTTTTTTTTCTTATAAACGTTTTCTACAAAAGACACAAAAGTCATAGCCCACAGTAGCTTCCCCATTTGGTCATGCATAGAATTGGTCTGTACTACGACCTCAATAACTTTCCCATCCGCAGTTAGACCATGCTAGACCTCTCCAGATTCTGAATCCCTTCCGTAACCAGCCGTGGATAGAGCGGCAGTTATATTGTGAAGTCATATGATAATAGTGGGAAAACGTGTGGTAGGACGTGATCAACACCGTGGCACAGTGGTTACAGTATCGCGCTTTGATCCATGAAGTCTCGCACTTCCTGTCAGCGCAGCGCCGAGCCCCGTTGGACAAAGCTGATTATTGAGAGAAAGTTTGCCAGTTTACTTGCGTAGCGCCGATGGTCTCTTCCCGGGTAGGCCTACATTGTAACGGGGTTCTCTCTTCTACCAATAAAAACTTACCGCCACCATAAACATATAACTGAAAAATTGTTTGGTAAAACAACATTCGAAATTCAAAAATCCAAATAAACCATCCGGTCAATATGCATACAAATATACATGTATACATGTATATGTACAGATGTACATGTATGTGTACACACCTGTATGACATTACACCATCTTGTTGTATTTCATATCTAGAATTCATTCATTTGGCATGATACGATTTTTTTTCTAATTTAATTGCAACAATGCTCGGATCATGTGTTGGTCCATTACGCAGGTTAAAATTTTAGGAACTCAGTCACCAGAAATTACCGATCGGACTTAATTTTTGTAAATCGCAAGGGAATTTTGTTGTCTATTTGCTTATTTGAGATCCCCCACTGACGACTTGGCTTACGTCCTTTTCACTTGATGACAATAGTGTAGGGATGTTATATTACTGTTCACATGTGCATGTACTTACTGTTACTGTCCGGAAGTAGTTTTTGTCTCGCAATTTCTCGGAGGTCATGTGCCAAGACTTTCCGGTCCAGGTTGAGAGTAGTAAAATTCGAATTTTGCTATGGTCTACCCGCGGACTGACGTCAATGGTCTAAGAATTCATTGTCACGTCAAACCTGACGTCACTTGTGATCTTACTTGCGACTTTCACTTCGTTGAGTAGACCGAGCGTTTAGCAAGGACACGTTCCCCGATGTTGAAAAGTTTAAGGACGAATCTATTGACAAAAAAGTGTATCATTTTTCGTTTCTTGTTTTAACAGGCTTAGAAGCTAGTTCCGTCAGGTTTGAAGTTATGCAATAAATGACAGGTTTGCATTTTCAAAATGATTGACATATTGGACATGCTGTAGAATACATGATGTAGACATGCACTCGTGTGTAAACCTTGTTTAGTGTATATTTTATTGAATGTGATTGTATCTTAAACATTTTTTAATCTTGATGATTATTGCTACATCTTTACCGTCATCTTTTGGCATGCTTTGGACTGCATGCCAGTTTGGTGCAATAAATGATGGAAGGTTTTCCAAACTATTTATAAAAACGAAACAGTTTCTAGACGATGCAGTCACCCTTACACGTAGCCAGGGAATCGAACCAGAAATGTCTGGAGCGCGAGACGAATACGTCATATCCGGTAGCTAGGTCATTATGAGCAGTCTAGACTAGACGTTAATGGTCATAAAGCAAACATTAAACATAATATGTTACGTTACCGATATAAAGGCGACATATTAACACAGCGATCAATATGCCATAATGGCGATGATTATTTAATCGATAAAGTCATGCCATGGTATTTAAGAAACATGTACCCGGTACTTTATCAAATGCACTTTAACCAAACACTTTTAAAAATCAATATGTAGCTATTTTCAAGTGATTTGCTGGTTTCTTTGAAGTTGCCTTGTGTGTATGTTTATATCTGACATGTTTTTTAAAAAGTCACTTTCCATTAAAGAATCAACTGCGGTCTAGAAGTTGGGTCTACAAATTGAGAACCATCGACTGGTTCCCTACTAATAGATGAGAAGGCATACAAAATTGTACTAAGTTGGGGAGGCATCCAGGCTTTTAAATCTTTTTAAGATTTATTTTGGTAGACAAAAGCTTTTCGGCATTAGTCAAGGTATAAAAGATATATTATCTGGTTGAACAGAAGAATTTGAAGCTATTAAAACGAATTAAGCACGTGTTTATGTAATTAACATAGTTTTTTCTAACTGTGAGGTCAAAGTTTAAATTAACAAGAACAAAAGAACACGCATTGCCTATAATTTGGTTTCACAATTAAGAATCGAGTGCGTTACAAAAAAGTTTTTTTTACAATAGAAATATACGTGATATGATCAAAGTTTTTAAATGGAAACATGTGTTAAACAGGAAGGGCTTGGATCCGATAATAGAGTATGGAAATAGATAAATATGCATGTCACGTTAACATTACGATTCGATAATAGACCTATTAGCATATTGCAGCAAAAACAAAAACACCAATGGCGACGACGACTACTACGATGTTGATGATGATGATGATGATGAATCTGCTAATTTAAAAAATGGACTACGAAGGGTTCGTCAGTTTCGGATGTTCCCAGTTGTCATAATATTCCATTTCTTTAATGCCTTGGTGACACAGCGAATTAGTCTCTCTCTCTCTCTCTCTCTCTCTCTCTCTCTCTCTCTCTCTCTCTCTCTCTCTCTCTCTCTCTCTCTCTCTCTCTCTCTCTCTCTCTCACTGACACACACACACACAAACACGGCACTATATTTACGAGTTGTCAGCAGTTAATGACAAAACGATCAATCACATGTTTTATTTTCAATTCCTATTTCTTTGCGTTTTGTTTTCACAAGTGAATCTGAAATTTATGTATTCACATTACGGCGACTTGATATGAACCTTTCCGAAATTTTGACATTTACAAGGAAACCTGTCTGTGTATTTCGTTAACTACAAGTTACACGTGAGGTTGTACATACAATTAAGTGGAGATTGACAGAGAGTTGTGGTGGTACCTGCATTATTCTGACACCACAAACCAGGTAATTTCCTTGTCTGTGCGATAATTTTTGTTCCTGAAATGTTAAACTTTTTAACGTGTCCTTCGCTAATTTCCACTTCATAATAAATCAAAGATGCAACGTATGTATTGAACGGTACCTGTATCAGCGATATATAAAGCTATATATATATATATTAGCTTTATATATCGCTGCCTGTATTGATATGGCCATATTATCACCTTTGAATTCGTCTACATTAATCTTTGTATAGACCACGTGGTTCATTCCCTCAATTGAATTATACACATTTATTGTATTTCAATTTATATCTATTTTATTTTCTGGTCATATAGAAATTGTATGTAGGCTTGCGCATCATCGTCGTATAACCACGGTCCGGAATCGCTATGCTCTTTCCTACTCATGCGACCGAAATCTCTCGTAGCTCATGAATATTATTCATAAGGCATCAGCCAATGCGAGTAAATGGTGCTCGCATCGGTCGACCAATCAGATACATTGTTCTATTGAGGTCGTCATTACTGTTCTAATACAATGTAGAAGTTGTTTAAAAGCCTCCATATGAAAGAACATAGCGAATCCGAACCGTGGTTTTACGATGACGGCTGCGCATCGGAGCAAACATTCTAGGACGTGCGCGCGCTGTTCGTGTCAGCATTGTGGTTTGACACGAGAGGCTCACGGACTCGAATGCGGGTTCAGATGAATACTAAAGCTTAACTTTTATTACATTATATGTTGACCAATCAATAACACATCGACCACATGATAGAGGGAAAATTTAAAGTACGTAAACACATAATAGGCCTAGTAGCCAAGTGCAGGCTATGCCACAAATATTTCCATTGGCTAAAGTTAGTGGTCAGCGTCGGGTCAAGTTAAGTGAAATTTTAGTATACCCTACTCTGGTTCATTTGTAAACGGGACTCGCTACTCCACCACTAAAAACTGGGTACCACTCTATGACTGGGAAAATTTTTGAGTTTGTTTGTTTGCTTATTGTTGTTTAACGCCCCACTCAAGAATATTCACTCATATGGAGACGTCACCAAATGCTGGTGAAGGGCTTCAAATTTTGGCCTATGCTCGGCACTTACGGCCATTGAGCAGTGAGGGTTCTTTAACGTTCCGACACCTACTGCGACACGGGACCTGGGTTTTTACTGTCTCATCCGGAGGACAGGACAGTGTTAAATGTGGCATAGAGTACTATTTAAACAAAATAAACAGGTATCCATGCATCAAGTATCCATGCATCCATCTTGCATTATATGTTTTTACTATCTCATCCGGAGGACAGGACAATGTTAAATGTGGCATAGAGTACTATTTAAACAAAATAAACAAGTATCCATGCATCCATCTTGCGCCTTCATCAGTGCTGGTCATTTTTATGGTTCAGAAAAATATATGCTGATTTTGGACGCCAGTCTGTTGTCCATCAGTTTTAAACGGTTGTGGTTTGGTGAAGATATAACGAAAGCTATTACATTTAGATTCGTTTTAATTATAAAAGAACTGAAGTTCTTGATAGATTTGTTGAAATTTAAAGACGTTTATACATGACGCCCATGGTGGTCGTTGAGTTGATTTCGTGTCAGAATTTTCGTGGATTTAAAGTAAATGAATTTAAATGTAGTATATATAAAAAATCTCAGATACCAAAGTATAAGTATATATATACGTTGTAACTACACGGAAATGACCACATCAACTCGATATCACTATGCAAATCCGTCAATAAAATATCATGTGATAGATAGATAGATAGATAAGTAGGTAGGTAGGTAGACAGACAGACAGACAGACAGACAGATAGATAAACAGATAGACAAATATATAGATAGATAGACATATAGATAGACAGACAAATAGATAGATAGACAGACAGACATAGATAGACAGATATATAGATAGATAGACAGACAGATAGATAGTCAGAAAGACTGATTTAGATACATTTGTAAATAGATAGGTGGTTAGATAAACATACACCGATTTCTAGATATGCAGAAATACAGAGAAATGAAATATAAAAATACACATTTTCAGTTTATTCACAATATACATCCAGTTTTACAGAAGAAAAAGACCAGGAGTTATTTGAAAATTATATATATACATATACATTGTATATGAATATTATTTTATTCCTTTTATTATTAATTTGTATAAGTATTTTATCTTATTTCAATCAATGATTTGTATGCACGTTATTCTGTTGGTATATAGTCTGTGGTTTTTTTTCTAATCAACATTCCGTCAAAGCGCCTGTTTTGAATTTAAATAATTAAATCAGAACATATACATGTATGTTGCTTATTCAGGGATGGATGTTTTTGTGTAGGTCGGACGGGGGTCTACTTTATTATTTTCTGACCAGACATCGGCGCCACTTGAAATGGGATTGAATGCGAGAAGTCTATACACATGTATCTTCTTTGAACATGAATTACAGTAACTGCACATGTTAAATTAAATCTGAGTATATACCGAAATAAACAACCTTGGGGGAAGAAATTCTTGGTAATTTAGATGATGATGATGATGATGACAATTATTTTTAAGATATTCATGTTAGCATATATTTATAGACAGAAATGTGACGTTTTCCCTTTTTGATTTACCATGCGTTTTACAAAAATGTGAAAACATGATATTCATTTTTGGTAACGCCCCCTCCCTAGATAAATAAAAACTAAATGACAGTATGATAGACAGATAGATAGACAGATAAAGAAAGGTAAATAGATATAAAAGAATGATACATACATTGTATTGCACAAACTTACATGAATACGTATATGCATGCATAGCAAGCGTGCATAAATAGATAGATAGATTAATAAACAGACAGACAGACAGACAGACAGACAGATAGATAGATGGATACATAGATAGATAGATAGATTAGACAGAATGACAGACAGATAGATAGATAAAAGAAGAAGCCTAGTTAATCCATTTTTTTTTCCAGTAACATTCTTCGAAAATTTCGAATCACAAAGTCGGAACGTGTCAGGAAACTACAGGATGAAATTGATTATCCTTTAATTTGTGTGCTATATACTGGGGATTAAATTATTGTGTTGGCATAGAATCAGTCGCTGCCGAAACGAAGAAATGAAATAGTTAAGTGAAATGTTATGTATGTGGCACAAGGAATCTAATATGAATGAAACAGACACCGAATCTAATGCACGTGCGTGTTCATTAACGATGTCGATTTCCTGAATAATTCTGAGATAATGACGATTTGAGAGTAGATTTATATATATATATATATATATATATATATATATATATATTGTAAATCATAGATTTTAGGATGAGTTTGGATTTCACTCAGAAATCCTTGAATATTTACCAAAGGATTGACAAACTTAAGTATTCTGTTTTGTCTGCGTGGGTGCAGTGACTAATTGTAGTCGAAATCGTCAGCACCGTGTAAACATAGTTCAAAGAATTTCTTAACTTTGCGAGCATGTGTGAAAGGGTGTAAAATGCTGTGTTAGAAATTTCAACGTTGTTTTATCAAATTTAGATATAAAACAAAAAGTATCTCTTAAAAGAAACAAAAACAAGCTTAACTATAAGAACACATGTCCGTGATGTTCCCCTAAAATTTATTGTTAATCTCTCGCAAATTATGAAATTCTTTTTTTAATTATGGAGGGTGCCCGTTGTGGCCGAGTGTTTGAAGCATGGCGCTTCTGGTCAGCGCAAGTTAGAGCCCCGCCGGCTTACTTGCGGAAAGCGGTTGTCCCTTTCCGGTACATTATAACTGATTTCTCGCCCCTCCATTTAAAATTGGCCTCCACCATATAACTCAAAATTGTTGGGTGTGACGTAAAAACAATGTCCGTTCAAAAATCGAAAAAAAAAGAAAGTTATATGGCTATTAAGCCCTGATTGTTTTATTAGTATGAATGGTGCTGTACATTCAACATTGTTTTAATTACACTCCATTTTTTGACACAGGAGAAAAGAATTATTCAGTGAAACATCCCGACTTTCCGCATATAAACTAGCAATATTTCCCACAAAATCAGCTTCGGTTCCGGCGGGTTTCGAACCCGAGCTGACTCGAGTTGAGACACTTTATGGCAGAACTACGTCTGTCAGTACTTCATACAGGTATCGAGTGGCGCATCAAAGATTTTAAGTAGGGGCAAAAAAAAAAAGAACATCTTTGCGAAATGTTTGTTAATTTGTTATCAGTTTTCCGCCTTTTAGAAAAAAAAACTAAAGATATTACATTTTATTTGGCCAATTTTAGGGGGTTTTTTGTCATAAAAAAAGTTATATTTTTTGTTCAGTAGAATAATCAGCTATCTTAGAAAGGGAAAGAAATAAATATATAATGAAAAATCCAAGTGTTTTTCGTAGATTGTTTTTTCTTAAAATGTTTTGATGGTTATTATCTATTATCCAGTAAACGTATATGTACTACGGATATATTTTTGTAGGTCATATTTGAGTATTTTATTTATTTATTTATTTGCGGGACATACATAGATGTACTATACTAAAATCCATTTAACCTTGTGGGTCGGAGTCCCGTGAACCAAAACAATATCGTCTATTTTTACAAAGTTAGGGGTGTTCTAATACAACGTCTTGCCTTTCTATGATTCATCTTATAACTACATGTATATCCCTAACAGTGTCGTGCCCACGACTAGCCTGGCGTTCCTTTTATGATTTGATCTAGATAGACTCAGTCACTAATTGTAAACATGTACAAATCCTTCTTTGTAATATGTGACATTAAATACCTATTTAAAGTATTACCTTTTTGTACTTTCAGCCAAGAAAATGCCTCATTTGCGCCACGAACGAGATAAAACGTTTTTCTTCGATTTAAGTGAGGTGACACCAAAAGAATCGGTAATTGGGGCGGAGTTACGACTTTACAAAGATAAAGCGAGGAAATGGAAAAGCAACTTGTTCCGAGTGGAAATTAATATGATAAAACAAGGGAAAGATCCAGAGTGAGTATTGATGCCATGTCTATTTCAAAGTCGCTTAATTTGCATACAATCAGTATCAATCCCCACCCCCGTCATAGATACATAATGGGACCCCCATGACCGTGTGGTTAGACCATCATCCATTGAACTATGAACTGAAGTCTCTCACTTCTGATCTGCCCAGGTTCGAGCCCCGCAGGAAGCTAAGCTGATTTTTGTGAGAAAGTTAGCCAGGTTACTTGCGGAAGGCCGGTGGTCTCTTCCCGGGTACATTGTAACCAGGTTCTCACATCCACTTTTAAAAACTGGCCGCTACCAAATTACTGAAAATTGTTGAGTGTCGTGTAAAACATTAATCGAAATCATATCATAAATACAAAATGCCTGCTCATTTCAAAGTCCCTGTATTTTTTCATTTTGATCATGGAAGCCATCAAAACTCTTAGCCCCTCTATGAGTAAAATGCTGGTTTTCACAATCCCTGGGTTTTATTTTGCTCAATTTAAATCCTAACATCTAAACCTCCTCCTCCATGGATAAAATGTTCATATCAAAGTCGTTTTATTTTGTTACTTGCGGAAGGTCGGTCGTCTCTTCCCGGATACACAGTAACCAGGATCTCTCCTTCATCATTAAGAAGGAAGCTAGCCTGTCAACATAACCGAATAGTGAGTATACCATACACGACAGTATGTGAATGCGACAATGGTACCGACATTTCTATAAAGGAAAGCTAGCTTGTTATAACCGAATAGTGGGTATACGATACACCAGGGTACATGAATTACAGACAATGATATCGACATTGTATAAAAGGAAGCTAGCTTGTTATAACCGAATAGTGGGTATACCATACGCCACTGTGCATACCATATACGGACAATGATACCGACATTGTATAAAAGGAAGCTAGCTTGTTATAACCGAATAGTGAGTATACCATACGCCACTGTGCATGGATACGGACAATGATACCGACATTGTATAAAACGAGCTAAAGATACCGCGTGTTGTAACCGAATAATGATACCGACATTGTATAAAACGAAGCTAGCTTGTTATAACCGAATAGTGGGTATACCATACGCCACTGTGCATGGATACGGACAATGATATCGACATTGTATAAAAGAAAGCTAGCGTGTTATAACCGAATAGTGAGTATACCATACACCACTGTGCATGGATACGGACAATGATATCGACATTCTATAAAAGAAAGATAGCGTGTTGTAACCGAATAGTGAGTATGCCATACACCACTGTGCATGGATACGGACAATGATTCCGGCATTGTATAAAAGGAAGCTAGCGTGTTATAACCGAGTTAGTAGTGAGTATACGATACACCACGGAATGTGAATTACGGACAATAATACTGACATTGTATAATAAAATGCTAGCGTGTAGTAAACAAATATACCATACAAAACTGTCATGGTTAAGAGATAATTATAAAACAAAGACGTGTTGTAACCGAATAGTTTGCCATACACCACTGTGCATGGAACCATTATTCCCCCTGGAAATAAATGAAGCTCCTGTTATAACCGATTAGTAATGACTTACGATACACCACGGAATGTGAATTAAAAGGTGTATTCTGACATTGTATAAAATGAGAACAAATATTATAATGCAGTTAAGAGATAATTCCACAAGATTACACTAAAAATAACGCTTTGGAAAAACTCCCTGTAAAAATGACTTCGACCAGTCAAAAGGTGTCTTCAGGGGTCTCTCTCTCTCTCTCTCTCTCTCTCTCTCTCTCTCTCTCTCTCTCTGTAACATTCGTTTAAAATTGCATTTTATACATCTCTACTACATGTAAGTGAAAAAGTCCATCTTTTATATCTCAGCACACACCAATGATTATTAACATAATTAAAATATAAATTAACACAAATGCTAAGTTTAGTACCAAGAAACCAATCTTTTCATTTTTAATGAAAAAATATATATGTCTGGATTACACAAAAACTTTGATTAAAAATGGTAAAAAGATATAACACTGCAGAAAATTTCAACATATCATGTATATAGCCTAGAATGAATGAAATACGCTGACGGTTGATATTTTTGCTGTCCTTGTATGAATACAAATGATTACTCCCCCATTGTTCACATTAATTTCTTTTTCAACATTATAACAAGATTTTTTTTTCAACATGGGATTTTTAAAAACCATTTTATCTATATAAAACATCGAAAACTTGAAACATATAAATCCAACAAAATCCATTTTGACAGCTTGTATGCCTTTAAGTGATAAGTAAAAAACATTAATTTTCCAAATTGTTCCATTCCATCATGGTTCCTTGGTCATAACGATATGCAGATTCCAGTTGTTGTATTGCTGTTTAACGTCCCACTCAACAATCTTTCAGTCATATGGAGATGTCACCAAATGCCGGTGAAGGGCTTCAAATAGTTGGCCTATGCTCGGCACTAACGGCCATTGAGCAGTGAGGGTTCTTTAACGTGCCGACGACATCTACTGTGACACACGACCTCGGTTTTTACTGTCTCATCCGAAGGACAGGAAACCGACCTGCCGCCGGCTGGACTCGAACTCACGACTTCACGATCAAGAGTCGAGCGCGCTACCAACTGAGCCAGGCCGGCTCTTATGCAGATTCAAAGAAAGTGTGACGTGCATCACTTCCGGTTAATCGGTAACCGTTTCTCATATATATAAGTGTATATTTTGACTTTCAGTTATTTGTAGAGATTTTCAATGTTTTTTTTAATATATCATGGTCGAGAAATTTATTGGAAATATCTATAAATGCAACTAATAAAAGTTCAAATCATAAATCGTTGATTAATACATGTAGTGTTGAATAACAGAATTATTGGGGATTTTGTCAATAGTTCGAAATGCCGACAAATTCAACTAATTGACGTTCAAATCGCCGATGCTCTACTATGTTGAAATGTCTTGCTGAGATCCACAAGAAACAATATAAAGTCACAGATACCATTATGTAGTATTAATCTTCAGGATGTCCAGGATACAAATATACAAATTTGGTGAATATTGCACAATCACAGACCTCTAGAAATCTAAAGATGGGATCAGGTGCCATGGAGGAGTAAGTATCTCCCGTTGACCGGTCACATCCGCCGTGAGTCCACAGTCAAATTTAAACGAAATATGCGGGGAACAAAATAAACGTTACTGAGTCTTTTTTTTAACGTTTTCGAGTTAGCACGTCAAAGCTAAGAATTCAAAAAAAATATCAACAGGTAGATAGATTAACTTACCTAGGTAATGTTAGACTAATTGAAATATCCAAACTTTAACTCTATAAGGCAAAATACGACCGCAGCAGTGAAAACAGTCATCTATCATGTGACTAGAGTCAAGGGAGACTTTATAAAATTGTATATGAAATGTGCATCTTATCAAATGATATCACGTGTAAACTAGTTTTATTTTTCTGACAAAAAATAATCTTCCTTGCGACAGCAGTGTTGGAACGAAACGGTGATGTTGCATTTTGTCGATTGTAATTTTCACTATGTACATGTATATGATATGATCTAAACATCTTATCTGCATGTCGCGTCATAATGTAAAGGTGATATATGTACATATATATATATATATATATATATATATATATATATATATATATATATATATATATATTTTATATACACACACACCCACCTGTGTGTGTGTGTGTGTGTGGTGTGTGTGTATAATGTGTGTGTGGGGGGGGGGTGGGTGTGTGTGTGTGTGGTGATATGCCAAAATTGATGCAACGTTGTTCACTTTCTCTATATATTTCATATCAATCGACAAGTTTTCAAAATATTCATTAACAATCATTTCTAAATCAATAATTTTGATAACATTTACACAATAAAAGTTCAAACTTTGTATGACTTGCAAAACTCATCAATACTATGAATTAAGTGATGGGACTTTACAAGAAACTTCACAACATTAATGGTAAATAGTGAAAATTGAAATTGAATGGGAAATTACTTTGTAATTGTGTTATAAAAAAGCGATGTTTTATCTGGAATACATGTATATAAAAATTGCATAAATTGGCATTTAAATATATATATATATATATATATGTATATATATATATATATATATATATATCAGTAAAACAAAAAAAACACTATATATTCTAATATATATATATATATATATATATATATTATATATATATATATATATATATATATATATATATATATATATCTATGCAGTGAAACTGGTGTATAACAACTTCCTTAGGGACACAAGAAAACTGATTTTTATAGGGATTTCGTAGAGGTTGATTTGTACACAAATGGTACTATTGTGGACAGTAAGAACAGTTTTAATATAAATTTATGTGTATAGCAAATGGATACAAGTCATGAAACGAATTATATTAAACATTAAATGACTAACGATCAAAATAAAGTCATATCGGGATAACCTGTCCCGTCACCAGGACTAAAAAATACACCAACATAAATAATATACACACACGCGCGCGCACGCGCGTACACTCGCACACACACATCTCTCTCTCTCTCTCTCTCTCTCTCTCTCTCTCTCTCTCTCTCTCTCTCTCTCTCTCTCTCTCTCTCACGCACCCACACCCACACAATCGGGGTACGAACGAAATGCTACTGGTTGTATGTCTATCACAAGTGAATAACCGTAAAACCGAAACTAAACTACCGTACCAACGAAATAGAAAACGGAATAAAATAAAATAAACTATGTGAAATTGGCAAGAAACTACAAAATTAATTTAATCTGGTGAGTTTAAACACACTAAATGTTATTGAACGCTATTGAATAGAGTGGTCGTGTTGCAAATGGAGGGATTCCGATGCCAGCCTCGAGCTTTTTAAAAAAAAAACACAAAAAAAAAACAGTAAGTGCCAGATCCTTTGACAATCGTTCGGCATAGAAAGTGTATGTCTGACAGGTGAAACTTCAACTGATGTTCCGGTTATTTCTTCATTATATTAGTTTGCTTCAAAATTGACAAGACTGTAAGAGTTACCTCCCTTCAGACATTTGCTAAAACAACAAGGATATGAAAATCTATCTAAGAAGTATAACAAAAGGAGTTATTTCTCATGAACCTATATGTACTTGTTACAAAGTTTGGTTTGGTTTTTCATTTTTATAATTGTTATTATTTTTTTCCATTGTTTAGGGACAAAGAACTTGAACACCTAAGCAACATCACAGTAGCAGCAGATCACGAGGGTTGGTTAACATTAGACATAACACGTGCAGCCTCATTGTGGACAGCAAATTCAAAAGCAAACTGGGGTCTCTACATGAAAATAATATTCATCAACAAAGGTAAGGCCATTCCAAGTTTTTTTTATGTTTAGCGTCCACCCTAAAATCAAAAACCTATCTTTCTATCAGGAAAAAAAACAACAAAATAACAATAAAAACACAAGATATTTTTGTGAATACAAATACAATTTTATGGACATTTAAGTATTTCCTAATATATGAACAAAGGAAAACAAAATTACACTTATAGAAACCATATCTTTGGCACATACTAATAAATAACCTATGCAATTTTTATTTTTTCAATGATAAAAAAAATTTTCATGTTAACCTGTTCACTTTAAGGCTATATTCCATATTTTTTCCTTAAATGTTTGTGGTTTTTTTTTTCGTTTAATGATCTCAAAACCAATCCGTCCACCGAAGCTAAACAGAGAAAAAACTTGGAATGGCCTAAAATATTTACATTGAGAACAGAAATAAGTCTCAAAATTATACATTGGTTTATACTTGGCATTTAAAGAAAACTGATATTAATCAAATTAATAGATGAATAAATGAAATAAATGATTGAATAATTATATATATATTTTAACACATTTATTAGATATTGTACATATTGTGAAAGAAGGACATACCCTTGTTACCGCGCCATCATTTCTAAATGATTCACAAAATTTTATTAGTAATGAATATTTTTGAACTTGCAAAATTAGTATAATTGGCATGAGCATGAGATTTATGACAGCTCAGCTTAATTATAATTTCTTTAAAATAAAATTTTCTGTGATAACTGTACAATACCCTCATATATACACCTATCAACCAAATCACACTTTGCATACACGCATTTACACGAAAGAAAGAAGGATAGTGAGAGAGATAGTCTAACAGATGTGTATTATATTTAAGTAATGATATCTGTTATAATAAAGATAAAAAAAACTTGTGAATATTAAGTAATAATTTTCTTTTATATAAGTACAAATTACTATACTACATATGCTTATTTGCTGGAGATTCATAGTTGGACAGTTTTGGACAAAATAACGAATTTAATGAGAACGTCCCATTTTCTAATTTTCCCAATAATTTCGTTTAAGGTTTCCCTCAACCTATTGCCAAACCACTTTATACTGTCAAATTTGGTCTGAATGAATGGTGGTGGTATAACCATTTTTTTTTTACTTTATAAATGAATGCATTGATAGAAAATAATTGTTTATAATATAGACTGTAGTTTGACCTGTAACCAAAACAATAAGAATACAAAAATATCTCCTCTGTCTAATTGGGTGATGAATGTATTAAGAAATTGGTGTTTTCATGATGGCCCTGTTTAGTGTTCTTAGTTGGTAAAATGACCTTGGATTTGTGCTATGTCCCTCGGCATTGTCTCGGGCCATTACAAACATCCTTCGCAATTATTTTAGAACTTGGACAGTATAAACTGGGCCATTATGAAAACACCCATTGCTACAATGGACCAGTTACTATAAACATGACTATTTCAGTATGCTGGTGATTACGCGATTTTCTTATGAAAACATATGCATTGGGATTTTTATGCAATATCAGAACTTACTTTGAGCAGACCTGTATTACTTTGAGCAGACCTGTATTTTACAGAAGAAATTCTTCATTGCATGTTCTGTGTAGATTTGAACATTTGCATTTTGTTCTGTTTTGAGTGTGAATGCACTAAAATTATGACTCGCATTATATTAAGCTTCCTTTCTATTTTTGTAGGAAGAGAAGTAGACCCTGGGAAGTTTGGAATTGTGGGTAGGAAAGGATCAGAGTCTGAGCAACCTTTTATGGTCGGATTCTTTTCGTCAACCCAAGGACTGAATGTCCGAGAAACTCGCACAGCAATTCGAAGGAGAAGAGCAGAAACGTCTTATAGACAGGAAGCCGAAAAATATTTTGACCACTCCAGTAAGTAAATATGAGTTAACCCTTTCAACCCTACATACCATAATAGACTGGTCTTAAACAATAGAAAAGAGTATGCCACTCAGATATTCAGGGGTGAAAGGGTTAATATCAGTTAATTAAGCAGACAAATGTATGTTAAATGACATATGATCTGGAAAATATTTATATTTCTATTTATTACCATATTGTACATGACAGCATAGGTTGAAACCCTTCTGTAACCTAAGCTGATTTTTGTCATAACATTTACCAGTTTACATGCGGAAGGATGGTGGACTTTTCCCAGGTAACCAGGTTCTCTCCTCCACCTGGTAGTCCCCATATAACTGAAAAATTGTTGAGTGTAGCGTAAATCACTATTTTCAAAATTGTATATTATATCTTAATTCTTCATCACTCTTTATGATTTCAGGAACAAAGAGAGCAATTGGAAATTGGCCATGTCAGAGACAAGTTTTGTATGTGAAGTTTAGAGATTTAGGATGGCAGGTTGGTTATCATTATCTTTATAAACAATATTTAGCCTTAAAATTCATATATGAACATTAGCTTAGATGACTGAAAAAATAATAACAATATTCATTTATTTTTAAACAGTGAATATGATAGTAGTAGGGACGTTTTTAATCACTTTTGATTGGGGCTGGGAGTCAATAAATGTACTGAGTACTCAAGCTCATCTTTATTTGACTGTTCCTTTGCCAAGCTCTCAGCAGACAACAATACCAAGTCATTGTTCTTTCTGATGAGACTTAAAACAGAGGTATTGTCCAGTCACATAAGATGGCGGGGCAGAGTAAAAGTTGATTCTACTCACTTTTTGGTTATGAAAAGCTGCACGGGAAACTTTCATGTTATCTATCTTATTCCTTACTTGATACTCTCTTATGTATGGTCGCAAGTGGGAATGATTACTCTAGTCTGTGTAATTTTAATGTTATGGTTTATTACTTAAAATTTAAACTTGTCCGGGGTTCAAGAAAGGATTCACAAGACTCCACCCCGCCAGGTTGTATGAGTTTTACTATGACTGTGTTACAGCGGGTGTGGCACGTGAAAGAACCTTCATTGCATTGACCTTAGTCCATAGCACAAGTAAAAATTTGTAACACTTCAACTAAAGCTGGTTATTTCTTTTGCAAAACAACAATAAAACAAACAAACATAAAGAACCATATGTGATAATCTGAAGTGAAGGCCCCAAATGAAATAAATAGTTAGTGTTTATCTGTCTTCTTCTTTTGTCCCTTAGCACGGTCTCCTTGGTTATACTAGTTAGAGCATCACCCTTTGAAGTCTCTTACTTCTGGCAAGGGCAAGTTTTAGCCCCGCTCAACTGAAAAAATGTTTGAGTATGGCATTAAAGGCCATTTATAATTCAAATTTGTCTGTTAGCAACATTTCATTCTCGTCAAGAAAATGAAATTTATTTTCCCAAATTTTAACCAAAGTTGCTTCACTATGACTCAGAAAGAAGTCGAACATGCTGTCATTTAGCAGTATCTGCCAGAGTTATGGGACTTCATAAAGATCTTAGCTCCAGGGGGCTTGTTTAACTCATCAACCCTGAAACAACAATAGACTCTTCTGTAAATCAATGACTGAGACCAGTCCAAGTGTGTCTTTAGGGGTGAACGAGTTAAAATCGAATTTGCAATGATTTGATTGGTTATTAAAATCACACAAGCATTTTTTACTTTCCCTACTGAGGCTCGAACTATACAGTGCTGGTAGAAAAATAAAACATGATCATATTTATTATTATTTTTTTTCCTTCACAGAATTGGATCATCGCCCCAGATGGCTACAAAGCTTTTTTCTGTAAGGGTGAATGTGCCTTTCCATTGGGAGCACACATGAATGCAACAAATCACGCCATTGTTCAGACGTTAGTCCATTTAATGAATCCATATGATGCGCCAAGCCCCGGATGTGCACCTACCAAATTGGGTGCACAGTCTGTATTGTACTTTGATGACGATTCTAATGTTGTCTTGAAGAAATTTCCAAATATGATTGTTAAATCATGCGGATGCCATTAATGTCGTTATAACCATGGCAACTAAGAAGATCTGTACAGAAAGAAAATAATTTGGAATCTCAGTGCTAATTTTTATGTTTCAAACAGTTTTGCTGGGTTTTGATGACCAATGATATTTGGTTGTGACAACATGTGACTGACATTACATTTTGAGTTTAATAATTTGACAAGCTCTAGCCTAATTCGAGCATCGTTCTTTGTAATTGTTGAGCACTGATCAATGTACAGAAGCTGTTAATCATGGTATGAAGTTGTACATTTTTCTAAGACCTCGGTAACAGAGTTAGCAAAAAGAAGGGAAAGATGTTTGCAGCACCAACAGCAGCAGCAGCAGCAGGTTTCATCCTAATTGATTAGATCACCTACGGTGTGTTGCAATATTGATTGACTACACAAGTAATCTACGCATATGATAATTCAATTTTGAAACAATTGGAAAGATTTCACAATATAGCAGTTGAAGGTACAGTGTTTTTGCAGGTCAAAGTTCAAGGATGAAGTTAGTGTTTTGCTTTCACATCATTGTTGTTGCTGTGGTTTATATGTATATATTTTTGTTAGAATTTCAGTATGTTTAAACTATGAATGGACAATGAATTAAAGTGCTACTTTCTGAAAAAAAGATGACCATTCATGAAGATTTATTTGATTTTCTGGAGTTCTGGAGCTGACAAGGAATATTATTATGTTGAACATTTTACCAATGTTGAAGCCTACATACACTTAAAATTATTTGCAAATTTTTACATGGAGTAATTTATGTAGCACACAAGTTTTAGCAATTATCAGTAATATATTTAAAACTGATAATGCACGAATGGTAATCGTTAACAAATAATACTTACTTTGGAATAGCAATATTTTCCAGGATTATGTGAAACTTGTGTTAATATGTATTTTTACATAGATAATTATGATATTTAAGATTCTGTTTCCCCTAAATTCCTTTTGATGAAATCCCTTTGGAGATATACAAGCATACAGTCCATACCCTTTTTATCGGTCATCCACAGTTATTCCAACAACTTCACCTTTTGTCATGAACAAACCTACATAATGTTATGTGCAGACAAGATAATGAAGTTCCATGAATTTGAAGCTTTTGACAGCATGCATTTTTAGCTCGCCGAGACAAAAGTCCGGAGAGCTAATGTCATACCCCTGGCGTCATTGTTGTCAGCGTCTCTAGACAAATCCTTAACATGGCCTATATCTTTTTAACCACAAGGAACAGGGCTTATATATTTAAATATAGATTCCTTTTGAATATTGACTTAGCTACCTTGGACTTTGATTTATTTTGAAGGAATAAAACATTTTACCTTACCTTGACCTGAAAACCTGACAGCTGTGGGTCAAAAACCTATTTTGTAAATAATTTTTTTAATTTACACCCCATTCAGGTGAGCTTTGTTGTCTTTTAACATTTTTTGTTAGTATAAAAATCCCAAGATACTACGGAACAAACCTATCCATCGACAATATCGGTAGTTAGTATGAAAAGAAAGTGTTTTAATGGCATTGATGAGTGGTGCCGTAATTCGGATTTTATAAAAAAAAATAATTCCATCTTCTGGCTGTCCGTTACAATATCAATACCTATTTTTAACCACAGTCACTTCATGTGACGTGTGATATGATCAATTCAAAATCCAATACTACAAAAACATTTCCAAGGGATTAACATGGTCGGTATAAAGAGGGTGTGCACTATATGATCGTTTAGTCATTGTCAAATTATTACCACCACCAAGCCTGCTAGGACCACCTCTGAATGATTGAAACAAATGTTTAATTATGCAAAGGAGTATTTCCAATGAAGACCAAACATTGACAATTATATTTATCTATGTATTTGAGTACTTTATTTTATTATTTTGTACAGCAATTGAGCATTTATATGATTAACATTTCTTTTCTTTTTTTCCCCAATTTGTAAGGGTTCTACATGTGATGTGTAAATTTGTATTCCATAACGAGATGTTTATATATATAAAGTAACAGAACTGGACTATTTATAGAAACATTATTTACAATTGAATCTCGTTGTAGTTATATGATATTAAAGAGTATTTTCAAGTTAGTGAATACATACAATTGTTTTAAGTCTCCCATATTGACTTTATCACCCCTGAGTAAATGAGTGGTATTGTATTTCTGTTGTTTAAAGCCAGTTTATTAATGTTAGTAGGGTTGGTAGGGTTAATTGCCAACTATATATATACTAAACCCTCGTTTTACTGCCATCATTTGAAAAGTCCAAATTTGACATTATGAATGGGTTTTGCAACGGGTCGAGGGATCTTTAAATGTATCTATATGGAAAAAATTGGAAAAGTTGACTTTCAGAAATTTTGGCGTAAAGCAAGGTGTTAGAAATATATAGTACCTATAATAAAATGACATGAACAGATTTTAAATCTGGGACCAAAAAGATTGGAATATACAAAAACAGTTATAATATAAAACACATTACTAAACTATTTATGAAATGAATACCATGGAAGCATAAAATGGGCGTGGTTTATTGAAAACATTTAACTGTGTCTTGAATATGCATTTAGTGATAAAATGAAATATTGTATAGGTTGGATATATGAGTGATGTTTATCTTATACTGGTAACTACTTGGGGGGGGGGGGGGGGGGGGGGGGGGGGGGGGGGGGGGGGGGTGGGGGGGGGGGGGGGGGTTGTGTGGGGGGGGGGGGGGGGGGGGGGGGGGGGGGGGGGGGGGGGGGGGGGTGTGTTGTGGGGTTTTTTTTGGGGGGGGGGGGGGGGGGGGGGGGGGGGGGGGGGGGGGGGGGGGGTTTGTTGTGTGGGGGGGGGGGGGGGGGGGGGGGGTTTGTGTGTGTGTTGTGTGTGGGTGTGTGGTTTGTGTGTGGGGGGGGGGGGGGGGGGGGGGGGGGGGGGGGATTAAGTGGCGTGATCGAACAATTTCACGCACATTGTACATGCAACAGTAGCCATGTTTCTGAAGTAAATATGCAAGGTTTGTATATACTGTCAATATCTTGAGTATAATTTTGTTGATTTTTACTGATTTTTGAAATATATAGATTGATTCATCTCTCGAAGATATTTTGAGAGGAGTGAAAAGATATTCAAAATAAAAACATGGCTCAAATTTACATCAAGAAATTTACAAAGATGAAAATATCAATCTCAATTTTGACTGACTTTAGTTTTCTATAGCACCTATGGAAGAAATGTGAAGAACGCACTCTACATCGCGCTTAACCAGTCATTTATGTGAATTTATGGCTTGAAACTGAAAAATTAAATTTTACAAAAAGAAATTTAAAAGAGGTAAATAGTTTTAATTTGAAAAAAAAATGATGGTAAACTTGATACACAGTAATAGTATTTAGACATTTGAGATATTCATGGAAAGATCAGATTATGGAACAATACTTTACTTTTATTTACATAGTACATTACTTTATTATTTTTCTTTTATTTGCAAATATTTGGCCTCAGATCAATTTATGAAAAAGAAAATATATGAAATTAACGAACTCCGTAACAAATATCATCTATTATTATTGAAGTATGCGTTTGAGTACATTTTATTGTTTTCATGTGCGCAGTAAACAATGCACTAACTACTTAATCATTGTGGTGGTAAAATACGCAAATATTTTATAGATTCTATTTTTTTCCAGATGAAAATGTTGACAACTATGGTATACGTAAATGTACAGGGTTTATGAAGTAATGTTAACATGAGAATATGCAAATGTTTATTCCTTTAAATTTGATTTAAGTAAAATTGTTTAAAAATATAATTGTCTTTTATCTGTTGGTGAAAATGTAAATGAATACACATTAGCTTGTGTTTGGTTCGATAGCTGTTCTACGGCACACCCAACAAACGTTTAGTTATATGGTGGCAACCGCCCCGGTCGTGGCCGAGTGGTTCTTAACATTGCACTTTGAACTATGAAGTCTCTCACTTCTTGTCAGTGGAGATTTGAGCCCCGCTGGGACCCATACTGACTTTTCTCAGAAACCTTTTCCAGTTTACTTGCGGAAGGCGAGTGGTCTTTTCTCGGGTACATTGTAATCCATTAAAAGTTTACCGACACCACAGAGCTGACAAATGTTGTGTGTGGCGTTAAAGCGATATGAGATGTCATCGGTGCAAAATTTTACATGCACATTTTATGTTGTTTTATTTTATTTTATATATATCCCAAAGATACCACCTGGTGGTCAGAATACCAAATGCATGCGTATGATTACAACAATCTTGCCAAACGTAATTCGTCATATCAGTGTGTTTTAGACCGCCATGACTCTGACAATTGCAAATTAACTTTCGGTAATTTTTACAAAGATTACGAATATCGAAGAACCACATGCGATTTGCAGTTAATATATTAAATATTCTATTCTTATTACTCTTTGCATTTATTTTCGTGCATCATCATTTCATTCCTAAATATGGCAAAGTTGGTCTTATCCATCGTTTCAAAATATTCGTTTCTTACATTGGCCACGTGTTGGGTATATTGGGTGATCTCGGTCCATATTTCACTCGTTCCATCGCAGTCTCGGCTTTATCATTCTTGGCACATATCAATTTCCGAACAAGAACAAGAACAAATTAACTGACAGATGGAGAACTCGGCAAATGTACCATGACATATCAAATGTCGGCCCACTGAAAAAAGCACTAAAGGTAAACCGTACATTGACAATGAAGCAAGACTAGACATACAAGAAAAGAAAAGTAATTTGATCGATATGTGCTGTCCGACTAGCACAAACTTTGTTTATATAAGATTCGAGACGTAGTTTGGTCTAGTGGAGTGGGGCAGTTAAATTTTACAGGATAATCATAGTAGCCTCTTACTTTGTCGTTTATATTGTTATCGCAATGTTGAGCGGGAGGAAATCTATTGGTTTTGAATGAATATCGATTTTTTAATGAATATTCAGCAGACCGCAATTACGCCAAGAAAACAATTATATCTGATTATATTTTTTATATCCATTTTAAAAATGAATATCAATTTCCACTAAACATAGGTGAGACTTTGCAGGTTACAAGCGTCAAAAATAATATGTCAAAACGAAGGAACACTCGACAATTGCCACCATTACTTTACGGAAATGAAGTGACACGGGCATCTCTTGTACAGTAAAGGTATGTTCAGTTTTACAGTATTTGTTTAGTTTCCTTTCATTCAAAATATTTTACGCACATAATGGTCGTTCATAGTGTCTAATGGTGATAAACTACAGCTAAACTGGAACTGTACAACTCCACCAGGCATCGCGGCACGATTTTGAAACATGATGTACGCATCGTTTACACAGTTATGTTGTTTTAATTTATCAGCATTAGCATTCATTTCTGTGTAATATGAAATATTAGAAAACAATCTTTTAGTGACCTGACATTTTTATTCATATAAATGCTACAATCGCAGATCATGCGATAATAGCTTTACACCAGCGGACAGCAACGTAGATACATAGGATTCTGATTTGCTTCAGGTATTTGAAATATCTTTGAAAAGCACATATTTCAATGATACTTTACAATAAAAATCACATCCTGTATTTAAAAAGTAAATATAGAACACATATAAAAAAGGCCAGTTTTAACATACAAAAGACGATAATAGAAAAAGTTTAAGATGGTGGTACAATAAGACTTCATCAGTTGAGCTCGAATTTACTATAAATGTATATTTCCGAAAGAAAAAATGTGGTATCATACAAGGCCTAACCCTGAATGTATTCCCAAATCCCTCTAAGAGTAACCACTGTAATCATGAATATCTTAGCTTGAAAATCATTTATAAGTTAACATCAAATTGAAGGTATGGATGAATATAAAGTAATACAATGTCTTCACCAAATCTGACTGAAGATATGTAATTCATAAGATCTGTAAACCCTTTCGAAGACACAGTTGACTATGTATGTATGTTCAACGATTCTTCTAAAACGTGTGAAGGCATGTCTGATAATCTGTATTTTCTCTTTTCAATGTTTAATGTTCCATTTCACGGCAAACCCAAATGTTATTCTTGTACAATCAAATTAGTTTTTTTCTTTAGTCGAGCGAAAATGGTACGGAATATTATGCCTTAAGTTATGTCAAATTAGTTGTCGGAATTAAATTAAACCCCAAACTGGCATTTTCGGGAAGTTGATAAAAGAATGTTATTAAAGTTTTCTCTAAAGAAAAGTGTTCAATTGTTCCCATTCAGGAAATTTCCGCGCTGTCAATGGACTCGCAAGCGGAACATATAAACGTTGACTCCCTCCGGGCACCTGTTCCTACCCTGTTTAGGATTCGCAATTGTTCTTCACATTGAGACCATTTGTATATATGATCTGTCATGTTCTAATGGACTTTGAATTTCCATTATCCATTGGTAATTCTTCATTTTTACTTGGTCATGAGAAGTACTTTAGAAACATATTGAAGGTTTCTTTGACGAGCACTTAGCATTAGATGTGAAACATGATTGTCTTCCATATGATACTTACAACAGAATTGTATCCTCACGACAGCTATGGTTAATTACAGAACTAACGTTACATAGTTGTCAGTTCATAGTACAAGTGAAAGTGATCAATGTTACCATTTTTTAGAAAGACCCCAGGTGTGTCGCTTTATCATTGTAGACTTATATCTATCAAAATGTTGATGATTTTCGCTGTGTATGTGTGTATCTAAATGCGTGCGAAAACACAGGATATCGGTCATTTTCTTAATGAGTTATATTTATCAGTGAATTTAGCACCTCCAGATGATTGTCTGACAAAATATCCCTGGTCAACGGTAATTGATACCCAGACTCCTGCGCTAACTACATGATAATAAATCATAATTAGAGTACATTTCAATAGTGAATATGATTTGGAATGCAAATCACTGTGTCTGGTAGTTGTTTCCAACCATTAAATTCATGTATAAGATCGAGACAATATAATTGAAAAAAAAATTACAAGTGCAATTTGCATTACCGTAAATGGCTTTTGATTTTGCAAGAACTGAATCTTTGCGTAAAGTCGCGATGGGGCCTGTTTGCCAATTCAGATATCTAGCACATATATATATATATATATATATATATATATATATATATATATATATATATATATATATATATATATATATATATATATATATATATATATATATATATATATATATATAAATAAAATTTAATGTTCTTTAAAGGGAAGTATCAGTATGCGAAAAAACAGTAAAACACTCAAATTTCACAAATTTTCGGCCACTTGGCCTTTATCAAGTGAAAGACGACAATATGTATATCAGAGTTACATAGTATTAAGTCTGCACAATACAAAGCTCCGGTGCAAGTGTTTATCAATGTTTTATCGATAAACCATTGCACTGGAGCTTTGTATTTTGCAGACTTAATATTATGTAAATATTATAAACATAATACCAAAGTTATATACATATTGTCGTCTTTCACTTGATAAAGGCCAAGTGGTCGAAAATTTGTGAAATTTGAGTGTTTTACTGTTTTTTTCGTATATGTATATAATTTCTGACATTTAAACTTTATCAGTGGAGCACCAGTTTAAGATATATGTTTATTTCCTAAAGAAAGTGGTAATAGTGGTATGTTAAATTCTATACAAGGCTAAAATTACTAAATTTAATCATAGATTTTGGAGAATTTAGAATTAAATGGAGTTATCCGTCTAACTTAATATAAATGAACTGTACCGAAATACCAGGTTTTTGTGTATACAGGGACATAATCATAATATTTTTGGATGAATTTTCTTTCGAAAATTTTTTTAAATGATAAAGTTATCAGACAAAATTTATCGCTTTGAGCATTGTTTTGACCTTTTTTGCACTTTGGTATTTTGTTTATAATATATACAATATTATTTATATATAATAGTAAACAGTATAAAACCACAGACACGAAAATATTAATCGAAAAAGTTTTTTGAGTCAAATACAAATCAGATTAAAACTGGATACACAAGGACCTCGGAAATATGGAGATAGGATAATGTGCCACGGAGGAGTAATGTTCCCCCCTGATGATCGGTTACATCCGCCGCGAGTCCAAAGTTAAATTCAAAAGGAAATAATTGAAATATGAATCCATTTCACAATCAGTAAAGACGATTGAACAACTACTATTGAACAGGTAACTCAACATTTAACGCAGTGAACAGTTAAACATCTAATATTATGCTCATAATATGTATGCCCAAACTTATATACATCTTCTATATCAGCTCTCGATACCCGTTAAACAAATCTTTTGTCACTTTATCTGCATGTAAAAGAGAATGACGGAAGTAACGTCGTTTCCCAAATAAAAATGATTTAAAATTTAGTTTATCATGTTTATTTGTTTATTTATTTATTCCGGCGAGTAATGTTCATAAATAAACTGTTCTGTACTCTTTTAATGCGTATTCGTATGAACTTTCGTCGTATTTTGAAAGTCCTATTCCAACTAATTAGTGAATTAATCGTGGAAAACACCTAACACATTGATCTATTTATAAACGGTAAGGTGTTGCTAGTCAAGTGGTGACGCTTTACTGAGTTTCACTGTCCAGGACAATCCAGACAAGTGGAACACCAATCAAGTGCTCCGGAACACTGTCTTGGGAAAGCAATTTAGCAATAAACTGACGTGAATTATGTAAATTTTATTGGCATCTTTGAAGTAACTATTTCCTGCCCTGGTACAGTCGATTGCAACATGTTCTGAGACTATGCTGGACAGTACTCTCGCGGTGAATCGAGCACACCCTTTCACTCGTTCACCAGGGCAAATTTTCAATAACGTCCCCGGAATTTGACTTTAAAGTGTGTATTACGACACTCTGACAAAAATGTTTATATTGTGAAACATTGATGCTGACAAGTTATTCAGAAAGTTGCGTGTATTTTCAAATCATTAGGTCATTTGCTCTTAAAAGACAGCAATCAATGCCACGGGAGTACATACACATATTAAATTGCTTGTGTTGTTTTAAATAACAATTCAGTTCCTCATCATGGCCCATTTAGGCAAACATACACGCATACACTGTGGCATGCATACATTTACACACACATGCACTGTGGCATGCATACATGTAGATTCACATGTCTACACATACATACATACATACATGCATACATACATAAATACATTTAACTTATATCTTCTTTATAACATCTGGTAACCATATTCTTGTTTCTTAATTTCTGACATAAATGTATCTATTTATCTTCTTCAGCTAGACACCACATCTCATTCTTTTACAAAACCGGATGACTTCTTTTGGATTGACCAACAATTATCACGGAACAAACGACTTACATTAGCCATCAATAAAATCCATTATGTTTAATCATAGATCGTATTTGTATCGATAAATGTTTACTGTAATAGTGGCACTTCCTGACCTTGGTCATTTTTTGTTTTGTCAAACGGCACCACGGAGATTAATGACCGAGTTTATCACACAATATTATCTATTTATTTTTATGAGAGAGAGAGAGAGAGAGAGAGAGAGAGAGAGAGAGAGAGAGAGAGAGACGGATGAGAAACAACGAGAGACAGATCGAGAGAAACAGAAAGACACAGAAATACACAAACAGACATACAAACAGCTACAAGGGAGAGAAAACAGACAGAGATCGCGAGAAACAGACAGAGATGGCGAGAAACAGAGAAAGACTCAGAGAGAGGGAGAGAGAATTATCAAGTGTATCATGATTAATTTAAGTCGAGAATCACCGTGTTAGCAACGTGTTGATTATGTTTAAAAACAAGGACATACTTTTATCAGACGAAACTCTGAATTGTGGTATATATGATATAGCCCTACAACGGTATGTTATAGGCCTAGATGGTATAATGCACCACTAAAGCTCTTGGGTCAAGCCAACCATACAACAGTCCGACGGCAAACATAAGACACCCAGAGGTGATAATACCTTTATTCTTTGCGGCCGGTATGGCGTGCCATAAAAATTGTCATTAACTGTTATCGACCATTAAAGCGATGGGAGATTAAATAACTGTAAAGGAAACAAGTGTAAATATTATAACACCTCAGACTACAAAATGCTACAGTCATCTTTATAGGTTTTATTTTTCGGGAAATCCGTTTCTTTGGTGATTAGTCAAGTCGATAAACAATAAACATCATTGTGCTTCATGGCGGCTATTATCACAACAGCACGGCATTTTGATCATTTGAAATGATAGCTAATCTTTAGAAGGCAGCGATCACATTGACGAAAAAAGAATAAAAAAAAATTAAAAAAAATAATAAAATAAAGTTTGTCGACTCTGTTTTGAAATACTGTGTCAATACGTGATACTGAACCCAGCAATAAATTGGTTGGATTTGTTTACACACGGTTCGACATTTAACATTCGGCTATATAGAAATATCCATATTAATGGGATAATATTTCTTTATTTCTCATTGCATTGATAACATGTCATCAAGTTTCTTTTGAAATGAATTGCTTTGCCATTATGCATACTCCCTTCGGTATGGAGTAAAGAGCATAATGTCCCTTTGGTATACAAAGCCCTAACATAAGCTTGAGATATTTGGTTTAATTTTAATGTGAGTAATATATTCAAATCTATCCATTACACGCCAAGTGTATAGAACAGATTGTCAAAAATAAATGGAATAGATACATAATATCAGAAAGGATATTGGATATCATACGGTATTTTGCCAATATAAAGAACTGTAAAATAAATGTAAATGTATATAATTGCCACACATAACCGTCAGGTTGTGTAAGAGACAGTACTGTAAATCCGGCTTTATTCACGAGAATTTTATTTACGCGTAATTTCGCGAGAGATCTCTGATAATAACGACCGGCTGAGGATGCTTTGCCCTTCATGGCACCTTATCCCACCCCAGGATTTCCAGAGGTCCGTGTTTGGATTTGTGTATTGTCTCCTAAACATACTGGAGATGGATACTTTGGGATCTATGATTTTTAAATTTAGATACGATTAATGGTGGTTTGCCACACGCCAGAGCTACCCCTGCAACCAAGTTGTAGTTTGTTACACGTGCTCGCCCCTCCGTAATAGGAATCTGACATTTCTTGATTAATTAGAGATAATAAAAGATCAGAGATTTTGTATCTTTAACACCCCTACATCTTTACACTTTTTTTATCACCATCGATCGTTACTGCATTCAGATTTGAGTTACAGCAGATATATCCTTAGTAAATAGTTTTAACAAAACCGAAGAAGTGGTCAAGACAAATGATCAGGACAGTACTCTCGCGGTGAATCGAGCACACCCTTTCACTCGTTCACCAGGGCAAATTTTCAATAACGTCCCCGGAATTTGACTTTAAAGTGTATATTACGACACTCTGACAAAAATGTTTATATTGTGAAACATTGATGCTGACAAGTTATTCAGAAAGTTGCGTGTATTTTCAAATCATTAGGTCATTTGCTCTTAAAAGACAGCAATCAATACCATGGGAGTACATACACATATTAAATTGCTTGTGTTGTTTTAAATAACAATTCAGTTCCTCATCATGGCCCATTTAGGCAAACATACACGCATACACTGTGGCATGCATACATTTACACACACATGCACTGTGGCATGCATACATGTAGATTCACATGTCTACACATACATACATACATACATACATGCATGTATGTATGCATGCATACATACATACATGCATACATACTTACATACATGCATACACACGTCTTCGCGCATTCACTTTGGACACAATTTGTAGATCCTAGTTTTAAGTTTCGACAGTCTATAATATGTGTAAACAGATTAGGACCTTAATAACTGTCAAATGTATAGTTTTAACAAATGCAAACATATTTTACAGACAGAAAATTAATATTCGCTTTCTGTATTTAACTTATATCTTCTTTATAACATCTGGTAACCATATTCTTGTTTCTTAATTTCTGACATAAATGTATCTATTTATCTTCTTCAGCTAGACACCACATCTCATTCTTTTACAAAACCGGATGACTTCTTTTGGATTGACCAACAATTATCACGGAACAAACGACTTACATTAGCCATCAATAAAATCCATTATGTTTAATCATAGATCGTATTTGTATCGATAAATGTTTACTGTAATAGTGGCACTTCCTGACCTTGGTCATTTTTTGTTTTGTCAAACGGCACCACGGAGATTAATGACCGAGTTTATCACACAATATTATCTATTTATTTTTATGAGAGAGAGAGAGAGAGAGAGAGAGAGAGAGACGGATGAGAAACAACGAGAGAGAGATCGAGAGAAACAGAAAGACACAGAAATACACAAACAGACATACAAACAGCTACAAGGGAGAGAAAACAGACAGAGATCGCGAGAAACAGACAGAGATGGCAAGAAACAGAGAAAGACTCAGAGAGAGGGAGAGAGAATTATCAAGTGTATCATGATTAATTTAAGTCGAGAATCACCGTGTTAGCAACGTGTTGATTATGTTTAAAAACAAGGACATACTTTTATCAGACGAAACTCTGAATTGTGGTATATATGATATAGCCCTACAACGGTATGTTATAGGCCTAGATATTATAATGCACCACTAAAGCTCTTGGGTTCAAGCTAACCATACAACAGTCCGACGGCAAACATAAGACACCCAGAGGTGATAATACTTTTATTCTTTGCGGCGGGTATGGCGTGCCATAAAAATTGTCATTAACTGTTATCGACCATTAAAGCAATGGGAGATTAAATAACTGTAAAGGAAACAAATGTAAAATCAAAGACGTTAATATTATACACCTCAGACTACAAAATGCTACAGTCATCTTTATAGGTTATTTTTCGGGAAATCCGTTTCTTTGGTGATTAGTCAAGTCGATAAACAATAAACATCATTGTCCTTCATGGCGGCTATTATCACAACAGCACGACATTTTGATCATTTGAAATGATAGCTAATCTTTAGAAGGCAGCGATCACATTGACGAAAAAACAAAATAAAATAAAATAAAAAAATAATAAAATAAAGTGTGTCGACTCTGTTTTGAAATACTGTGTCAATACGTGATACTGAACCCAGCAATAAATTGGTTGGATTTGTTTACACACGGTTCGACATTTAACATTCGGCTATATAGAAATATCCATATTATTGGGATAAAATTTCTTTATTTCTCATTGCATTGATAACACGTCATCAAGGTTTCTTTTGAGATGAATTGCTTCGTCATTATGCTTACTCCCTTCGGTATGGAGTAAAGAGCGTAATGTCACTTTGGTGTTCAAAGCTCTAACATAAGCTTGAGATATTTGGTGTAATTTAATGTGAGTAATATATTCAAATCTATCCATTACACGCCAAGTGTATAGAACAGCTTGTCAAAAATAAATGGAATTGATACATAATATCAGAAAGATTTTTTCAGGATATTGGACATCATACGGTATTTTGCCAATGTAAAGAACTGTAAAATAGATGTAAATGTATATAATTGCCACACATAACCGTTAGGTGGCGTAAGAGACAGTACTGTAAATCCGGCTTTATTCACGAGAATTTTATTCACGCGTAATTTCGCGAGAGATCTCTGATAATAACGACCGGCTGAGGATGCTTTGCCCCTCATGGCACCTTATCCCACCCCAGGATTTCCAGAGGTCCGTGTTTGAATTTGTGTATTGTCTCCTAAACATACTGGAGATGGATCCTTTGGAATCTATGATTTTTAAATTTAGATAAGATTAGTGGTGGTTTGCCTCACGCCAGAGCTACCCCTGCAACCAAGTTGTAGTTTATTACACGTGCTCGCCCCTCCGTAATAGGAATCTGACATTTCTTGATTAATTAGAGATAATAAAAGATCAGAGATTTTGTATCTTTAACACCCCTACATCTTTACACTTTCTTTTATCACCATCGATCGTTACTGCATTCAGATTTGAGTTACAGCAGATATATCCTTAGTAAATATTTTTAACAATACCGAAGTTATAGTTTTAGAGAAGTGGTCAAGACCAATGGGAAAGATGATCGTTTCTGTCGATAAGACTTCATCGCTAATATCAATATAAGCATCCTCTGTCGACCGGTTGGAATAAAAATGGAATGAATCATCGTCATAATCGGCAAACATGACTGAACAACCACTATCGAACAGGTAACATTTTACACAGTGGACATATAAACATCTAATAATTAGCTCATAATATATATATATATATATATATATAATATATATATATATATATATATATATATATATATATATATATATATATGCCCCGACTCATATACATCTTCTGTAGCAATTGCAACCTGTTCAATGAGTCCTTTGTCACTTTATGTGCTCGTAAAAGAGATTGATCGAAATAACATCGTTTCGAAACAAAAGTGATTTACAATATAATTCATCCTGTTTGTTTGTTGTTTAATTGTATATTGTGACAATGGAACTCACTTATATTGAACCCTATTACAGTGAAATGATTTTGATTCCCTGGACAAATGGCTTTACTACCATTGATAAGTAGGTTATTTTGAAACCCCTGTTCATTTGAAAGAAAAAAGAAAACCATGACCTTTTTATTTCGATTTATCCGGGTTCGTCTATATTCAAAAAGTTGCGTATTTTTCAAATCAAGAATCATTTGCTCTCAAGCACATCAAACGATCCCACGATAATGTATGCACTTTTAACGTGTTAGTGTGCTTATTTTTAAATTACATTCGTCTCTAATTATGACCCCTTTAGAAACACACACACATATACACACACACACACACTGTGACATACATACATTTGCATATACGCACACTTAAATATCCACACACATAGACACATGCGCACACGCATATACAAGTATTCATATGCACACGGCATACATACGCACGCGCGTATTCACTTGAAACATAATTTGTTGATCCTACATTAAAATTTTGACAATATAGACTTATATGTATAAATAGATTACGAGCTTAATTCTTGTAGAATTCCTAGTTTGATATTATGTTTATAATATTTAACAAAACAAACATCTATCAGAGACAGAAAATTAATGTTCGCTTGTATTTGTTTATATCTTCGTGTTGTAACATTCATGAACATATCTTAGACTCTGATCAAATTATTTTATCTCAAATACCATGACAATGATAACATCTGGTAACCATATTCTTATTTCTTAATTTGTGACATAAGCGTATCTACTTATCTTCTTCGGCTAGACACCACATCTCATTCTTTTACAAAAACAGATGACTTCTTTTGGATTGACCAACAATTATCACGGGGAAACTACTTTAATTCGACATCAATAAAATCCATTATGTTTAAGATGTTGATAAATGCTTACTGTAATCGTTATCCATCTTGACCTCGGTAATTTTGTTGTCAAACGGCACCATGGAGATTAATGACCGAGATTAATGACCGAGTTTATCGCACAAATTTATTTATTTTTTCGCCTTAAAGTAAGGAGAGAGAGAGAGAGAGAGAGAGAGAGAGAGAGAGAGAGAGAGAGAGAGAGAGAGAGAGAGAGAGAGAGAGAGAGAGAGAGAGAGAGAGAGAAAGAGAGAGATGAAGAGAAACAAAAGGACACAGAGGAGAGAAACAGAGAGAGAGAGGCAGACAGTGTTGGAGAAAAACGGAGAAATGCACAGAGGGAGGGAGACAGAGAATGGCAATGTGTAATTAATAATAATTTATGATTAATCGAAGTCGAAAATCATCGTGTTAGCAACGTGTTGATTATGTTTAAAAACGAGGATATATACTTTTATCAGACGAAACTCTGAATTGTGGTATATATGACAGTGCCTTACAACGTATGTTATAGGGCTAGATGGTATAATGCGCCACTAAAGCTCTTGGTACAAGCCAACCATACAACAGTCCGACGGCAAACATAGGAAACACAGAGGTAACAATACGTTTATTCTTTGCGGCGGGTTTGGCGTGCTGTCAGGGATGATATTTCCTCCTGGACACCTGGTCCCGTTCGTTTAGGATTAGCAGTTGTTCGTCGTGTTGAGACCGTTAAATCTACCTTTTCGCTGAACTTGACCTTTTCACCGAACTAGAGAGGTGTCAACGGAACATATGAGATGGGTGTATCATGCTGGCCGGGGATGCGGACTTCTTCCTGACACCTGGTCCCATCCCGTGTGGGATTTGCATTAATTGTTCTTCATGTTGAGACCATTTTTATATCTAATTTGTTTCATGTCGAGTTTCGTATATTCATTGGTACTTTTTTATTTTACTTCAATAAGCAAAGGGTTCATCATGACGTGTGAAATTTAGCGTCCGTTCAAATCACATTGAATATAATGTCCAGGGGGTCATACGAAGGCAAGTATTCTCTGGCGATTTCTCGTGGAAAAAGAAACATTCGTGCCGTAAACGGGAAGACATAAGTTTGAGATTAGAACTAGATCATGTATTTGACATTTATAGTTAGACTGTTTCATCGCCAAATATTCCTCAAAAGAGTTACACCTGTGTGACATTAAATCAAATCCCCTTGGGTACGAGGCGTTAAATAATCCTTATTACACAGGTATACACCTATAGGAATGCCATTAACTGTTGACACCCATTAAAGCGATGGGAGATTAAATAACTGTAAAGCACACAAATATAATATTATAGACGTTCATATCATACACCTCAGACTACAAAATGCTACAGTCATCTTTATAGGTTTTTTTTCCCGTTTCTTTGGTGATTAGTCAAGTCGAAAATAATCATTGTGCTTCATGGCGGCTATTATTACAACAGCACGACATTATAATCATTTGAAAAGATATCTAATCTTTAGAAGGCAGCGATCACGTTGACAAAAAAAATCTGTATTGAAATACTGCGTCATTACGTTATACTGAATCCCAGCAGTAAACTGGGTGGATTTGTTTGCACACGGCTTTATGTTTATCATTCGGCTTGTATGGAAATATCCATATTTATGGTATAAACAGTTTCTTTATTTTTCATTGCATTAATAAAAGGTCATCAAAGTTTCTTTTGAGATGAATAGCTTCGCCATTATGCTTACTCCCTTCGGTATGGAGTAAAGAGCGTAATGTCACTTTGGTGTTCAAAGCTCTAACAGAAGCATGAGATATTTGATTTAATTAGTTGTCGTTACATTCAAATCCATCCATTACACGCCAAGTGTATAGAACAGCTTGTGAAAATTAATGGAATAGATACATAATATCAGAAGGATTTCGTACATTTAGGACATAGGAGATCATACGACCATTTGTATAGCCAACATAAAGACTTGTAACGTCCCACTCAAAAAAATTTCACTCATATGGAGACGTCACCAAATGCCGTTGAAAGGCTTCAAATCTGCTCTATGCTCGACACCTACGGCTATTGAGCAGTGAGGGTTCTTTAACGTGCCGACACCGACTATGACACTGGACATTTCATCCGAAGGACAGGAAAAGCCAGTCGTTTCCACCGAAGCTCGAACCTGCGACCGTCCGGTTGCGAATCGAGTACTCTACGGCGGAGCCGCGACGGCTCTCTGTAATATAAATGAACATGTATTAAATTGCCACAAATAATCCTCAGGCGGATCAAGAGACAGTATTGTAAATCCGGATTTATTCGCGAGAATATTTACTATGTGTAATTTCGCGAGAGATCACGTCGCGAAAATAAAAAAAATTATTGCGTAATGAAGTTCGCTAATATTATGACGAAATGGGCATTTGAAATTTCATCTCCTCGTGAATAAATTAGAACTTGTGTATCACAATAGTAAAGTTCCGGATTTACAGTATACAGATCTGGTTAACGTATGACAAGTACAGACCTAGGAAAAAGGCAGACGTGGGATCATGACAATGAAGTAGTAATCCCCTTCATACACCCTGTCTGAACATTAATACTTTGGTTTCAGTTATTTTAAAATTCAAACAAAATTATAATATTTAAACAAAATAGAAATAGCAAGAGACATGGGTGTTCCCGTAAATGATGAAAATAATCTCAGGGAAAAAATCTGATTTTCTATTATTTTGTACATTTATATTGTCATTTGTGAGAAACTCGTATTACAAAATTGCAAAAGAACTTTTTCTGAGCCAAAGACACAGTACTTTGTGAGATACAAATTGATTTATTACTGTATCAATCTGACATTTCAATTTTCCACATTCAAGTAGTAATATCCCGCTATCACCTGCATATCGTGTTTATATAATTATATATATATATATATATATATATATATATATATATATATATATATATATATATATATATATATATATATATATATCTCACAAATGACGGGAGATACTTTACGCCACCGAATGACAGTGCACAGACAACAAATACGGGAGCCCAATACCAGTGTATCCCCGTTAGTGAGCACATTAGTCGCTGTGCAGCCAATAAAATACCTAATTTCAAAGTATTTCCACTTTACAAATATCATAAAAGAACTGTAGAAAAGGAACGTGAAACAAAATACTTTTCATTCTGAAATATAAACCTCTATTAAATGCAATGTAATCTTCCACTATTATATATATAGTCTCCCGTTAATTTCTTTAACAATAAACAGATGACGTCGTACTTAACTGCGCATTATTTCATGAACAATAATCATATGACGTCATTATTAACTGTGTAAAATGTAACGTCACCTATATTGCTATTTGACGTTTCCAAGTGTAACTATATAATGTTAAACTCCTTGATGATAATAATGAAACCGGTTGAGTTTATTTCGGCGTTGTGATTTATATATATATATATATATATATATATATATATATATATATATATATATATATATATATATATATATATATATCATAAATATTATACCAAAGATATAATGCAGAAGACGATCGTTTCTGTCAATTACACTTTATCAGTTGAGCTCCATTTTTAAATAGATTAAAGGGAAAGTGACATCAGATCAATTTCAATATAAATGCGCATATCCACAATGAATGTGTAAAGGAGTAAATAATGACAACAACAACAATAATAATGAAAACAATAAAAAAACAACAACAACAAAAACCCAAAATAATAATAATAATAATAATAATAATAATAATAATAATAATAATAATAGTAAAAACAGCGAAAAGAGAAAAAATAGCTTAAGTTTCTTTATAACATAACAGTTTGCTAAAACAATAGAACAACATGTCATATCACTAGATTTAAAAACCATTCCAATAACGTTTGAGAAAATGACGAACAGCTGATACAAAATTCCTCGTAAATACTGGCAGTTGTTGTAATGCTTAACTAGTACAAGATTATATGATCTCTGAGCTTTCGTATATATCAAATATCAGAATACAAAATCCGTAGATTTTTGTCAAGCTTTCTCTGGGAATATATTCGATAAATATTGAATCCATTGGAAAGAGGTTTATAAAATCAATGTTAAATAGATTAAAGGACTTAGAAGTGTAATGGCATTTCCTAGGGAATTCCTAACCATATATACGACGCCTGCTGTAACTTATCACAGACATTACCTTCGACATGTGAAATTGACTATTTGAAATGTGACCATTGATATGGAATGACATGATTAAACAGTAGGAAGTTGGACATATACGTTGCGAACAATTAATATCTGTTTGAAGAAAGGTATGTACCATAGTGTTCAATGTGTAATTTCCATGATCATTCAAATCTCGTATTCAGAGCGATGTGTAATTTGGAGTGAACCAAATTAATTGATGCATCATCGATTGTACCAATCAATTTTGCAAATTAAGATGTACATTTCCGTTGCTTATTTTATTGTAGTAATGCTTTTATGCTATTCTATCGTCATATATTCTGAGTTGCGAAATTTTTGAATCACCATTATTAATTATTAATATTATTTTAGCGCAGGTGAACCCAGATTTTCTCAGTGAAATTTGAAATTATATCGGGAAAAACTAGGTTTTACTCATTTTGGGATTTTGACCCAGGTAAGCCTAGATTTGGTCAATTAAACCTAGCTGTTCTACAATTAAATTGAGTTTCTGAGAAAAACTAGTTTTAACTGATAAAAACTACGTTCATCAAATATGACAAGCAAAAACACATTAACTTTGTTTTTCTACAGTTAAAGCTAGTTTTTCTACAGTTAAAGCTAGTTTTTCTACAGTTAAACAGTTTTTCTGCAGTTAAACATAGTTTTTCTACAGTTAACCTACTGTTTCTCAATTAAACCTAGTTTTTCTCCATTTAATGCGGTTTTTTTCAGCGAGTTCACAAAGCTTTGATTTAACCCATCATATTTGATTTTGACGTACTATATAAACATACTATGTCATTACCTAAATGCGTGGAGCTTTTTATTTTTTAATCGTATAAGTATGACATTTGCATTTTGAATGGTTTGGTCTGCAGCCGTTCCATGGGGAATATAGCATTCCATTGTTACATCTTGTATCATACATTTCAAACGAATGCCGACAGAGCTTTCTCATTAACAAAGGATGAATAAATTACTAATCCAATGAAATTAATGTTAACTGCACTAATTCAAAATTCAGATGCCACCAAAATCGATGACATTGTTTAAAAAGTGTTTCGCTCCAAAACTGAATTGAGGATTTGTGATATACGGGTTGACTCCATCTAAAAATCCGAACGAAAGAGTTCCCATGGCGGCTAGTGAATGCAAGGTTTTATGTTTGGTCAGTTTCATTTCAACATGATGATAACACTTTATTTTTCATTGTTCAGAATGCAAGAAAATGGACTTGATTTCGTTTGACCACTTGAGCAGATATAAAATCCTACATTTATATCAACTCTTCATTCGCTATGTGAAAGACATTATTATGGAAAGTGATATTGTACGGGTTCTAAAGAACGAATCAAAATTGTCGCCTTATAGAATGAAAGCCCTAAGTGTCCAATTATATTTAAATCCCTTGTCTTTATAGGCTTAATGTTTTACAAACACTGTCAGGGCGTATTCTACGTATGAACATTTCATATAAAGAGACAATGTACTTTGTTGTCACAGGGATAGCTGGATCCGCGTTTAATGTCAACATCTCGCCAAGTCGAAGGTGGTCACAATTACCTTACAATTTTTCACTTACTGAAATGTTAAGTAACCTATTCGATTTGTTATATTTTCTAATCTAACTGTGACGATTTATTAGATTTATTCCTTACTTCTTTAATTTTAAAGAGACATTACCTGCTTTATTTGTGCATTTTTTTTCCTTTCTTACTACGTAGATTGATATACAATAACAAAAGAAAGGAGATATACATAGGCATAAAAATTCTTAAATTTCTATATATTTAGTGAAATTTGTTTGAGGAACCAGGTTTAGCACTGTTTTAATTGCAATTGATTAACTCAACATTCCTATTTGTATACTAACGGAAAAAAAGAAACTGTGTATACTCAAAAGTTAAATAAAAATATAAAAAAGTATTCTTTGATCGCTCTTTATTCTTAAAGGCATAGTTTAATATACTAAAGCGTGTTTGCTTACTCAATTTGTTAAGTATCGCGTTCGATTCGCCTTGATGGCCACAGCACACTTTTCTTGAGTTTCGAGCCTAAGCGACACGTGGTTAGTAATCTATTAGAATCTCTTACATTCCTTGACAGTATTCCATGTATTGAAACAGAAGAACATTGGTTTTTTGGATTTAAAAAATGATTGAGAGCTTCCTCGCATGATTGAAAGTGACAGTTTGCGTGCTATTGGGATGCTGGAATTTGGAATGTCTCAAAGCAATATGGCAAGTCAGTTTGGAGTTCATATTAATATTGTAAATGCTGTATGGAGACGATATCGGAAATCTTGCACCGTTCTGGACCACCCACGATCAGGACGCCCGCGTGTGATGTCACGTCGGCAAGATACGTATATACGTACGTCACATTTGCATAATCGATTCCAATCTGCTTCTTTGACTGATAGAAGCATCCCTGGCCATTGGCAGATAAGTCCTCGTACCGTAAGGCACAAATTGCGAGAGGACAACATCCATCCTCGACGCCCTACTATCAGTCCTGTTCTGCTCTGGCGTCACCGTGTTCCGAGGTTATCGTGGTGTAGGAGGCATCGTCGTTTAAATAAAGATATTGGGCGGAAGTTCTGTTTACGGACGAGTCGAGATTTCATCTGGACAGCAGTGACGGTCGTGTTCGGGCTTACCGTCGTGCCGGAGAACGTTACATTGACGCCTGCGTTATTCAGCGCCGTCAGTTCGGCGAACGGAGAGTTAAGATCTATCTATCTATCTCTATATCTATCTATCTATCTATCTATCTATCTATCTATCTATCTATCTATTTATCCATCCATCCATCTATCTATCTATCTATCTATCTATCTATCTATCTATCTATCTATCTATCTATTTATCCATCCATCTATCTATCTATCTATCTATCTATCTATCTATAGCTATCTATCTATCTATCTATCTAGCTATCTAGCTAGCTAGATAGGTAGCTGTTTCTTTCCATATATACTATAATGCTATGTGCAATATGATGTCCATAGCCGCCAGACAGCTCACACAGATGTTATTCTTTTCGGAGCTCTAATAAACATGAAACAAAAGGATGTGATAGATTTGTTAGAACAGACTTAATTAAATCCCTTATTTAGATAATATAAAAGAGAGACGGAAGAATATTTTCTCTGATGTTGTGCACTGGCAGTCCAGTAAAAATTACCAATACGTTTAAAGCATCTGTTTTTAAGTTTATTATCTTCTAGACTTTTAGATAAATACCTAGAAAATGCTTAAACGCAAAATTGAAAATCAATGCAAATTTCGTTGGAACCTGCAAAGGAGTGTGTCTATTTGTAATAAAATATTTATTTTAGGATTGAGTTGAATTAGATAGCATGGTTTGATCGAGTATGCTATTGACCGAATATAAAATTCGCAAATTGAAATATCACAGAACATATTGTACTTTAAAGCAAGCGTAAGATTCCATCCCACACTGATTAATACAAAACAAAAGTGTAATTCGTGTAGTAATTCATCTGGAAATCAGTTTCACAAATCATCCGATATGCCAGGGCGTGTTCAACATATGAACATTTCATATACAGATGTAAACTACTCACTGACAAATTGACAGAGATATCGAAAAGCGCGGTTGATGTCAACGTTCCGTGAATTTTATGGTCGATATAATAGTCTTGTTTGCGATTACTCTCTTTCACTTGGTGAAATGTTGAGTTGCCTTTTCGTTGGCGGTTGTTGAGACGTCTGTACCAATTGTGACGAGGATTCGTTCCTCGCGTATTTCATTTGGACTTGACTGCGGACTCACGGCGGGTGTGACCGATCGACAGGGGATGCTTACTCCTCCATGGCATCTGATCCCACCTCTTGGTTTCCAGATTTCCGTGTTTGTCCATTTTTGCCGGATTTGTATCTGTGTCCTGGACATCCATAGGATTTATACTTTGCTATCTGAGATGTTTTTATATTTAGAGTCATATATCAATCTGTTTTTTGTTTAATTCACAGGCTAAGATGGTAATCACTTTACAATGCTTACTCTTGGACGGATTTCGCATTACATGTAGAAGCCGACCTGGCTTAGTCGGTAGCGCGCTCGACTCTTGATCGTGAGGTCGTGAGTTCGAGTCCAGCCGGCGGCAGGTTGGTTTCCTGTCTTTCGGATGAGACAGTAAAAACGGAGGTCCCGTGTCACAGTAAGTGTCGGCACGTTAAAGAACCCTCACTGCTCAATGGCCGTTAGTGCCGAGCAAAGGCCAGAAGTTAAAGCCCTTCGCCGGTAATTTGATGACGTCTCCATATGAGTGAAATATTCTTGAGTGTGACGTTAAACAACAATAAACAAACAAACAAGCATTACATTTAGGTTAATGATTTGGCCTTGTATGATACCATTTTTCGGTGTTTATATCATGTTTATAATATACATATATATTACAACTTCTTTATAATGCCACTCGTTCCATTTGTCACCTCGCTTTAAGCCAGCATTTGTGAAAATTCACTTTTCCAATTGTCCCTATAATTTCATTTAAGGTTTCCCATACTCCATTCATAATGCAAAATTTGCGCTGAACACATTGTGACAGTGTAAGGATGTTTTACTGTATATTTATGGTGACAAATATGGATGAAGTAAAATAATTTGTAAACTATAGGAAAAACACCAGCTTTGTTTACAACATGGGCGCAGACATTTTGGACACCCAAAGTTGTGCGGAGGGTAAAATGAGCCCAGTGATCTGATTGGTTATTAAATGAAAAAATAGTTTTGCCATTAATAAGTGAAATAAAGGTGATAAAAAAGATACATGAATATTGGTTGTACTTTGGAAATTATAGGGTTGACGGTTGAAAATTTAACATGAGGGGTCATATGAGAATAGATATTTTCCTTTGGTGCGGAATACTACGAGTTGTAAACAAGTGAAAATTTGAAGTGAAAATGCAACGGCAACCTATACTTTTGATTGCATATTTTGTTATCAAAAATATTGATCTTTCAGCACAGGTTACTAATTTGACCCAGATTTAATAAACATGGGAGTGACAGTGACCTGAAGTTTTGTAAATTAGCATTGAGGCCTATGGGAAAATATTTGGTGGTGTCTGTCCATTTAGCCAAGTAGCAGGAATCGAACTTCGGACGTCTCGTGACATTGTAGACTTAAAGCATTACTGATTTTTACTTTGTTGTGACCTTGACACAATAATTTAAAGCCATCTGTCTTTCGGATGAAACCGCTAGGTAAGGGGCACTAACTCCACCATGACACCACTCTACGCTTTCCCAACATTCATCGTTTGTACTTCATTTTATTAACATCATTACGGTTGCCACTTTGATATAAATTTTATATGATTAAAATATTAAAATTTGCCTTGCTGTGATTGGCTAGTATCATTTGTTTCAATTTTCGTTAAAAAATAATTCAATATATGACTTCAAAAACAGCTGAATGTCGGCACTACTTTTACCTTGTTTGTTTACAAAACAAAGTAGCACACAACGTGATGCTAGATTAATGGTAGATTCTATGCGAATTACACTGTGTGATCAGACTCCCATTCGTTTCAATTTTCGGTGAAACGAATCGAAACTTCATTCAATGCTTAATAATTTGCATATGGTTATATAAATAATCGAAATAATATTTGATTGGGAAATACATGCATCCATTGTTTTGTTCTACATATGAGCAGTGGCATTTTTTTCAAAATTTACTGTAAAAACATAATTTGAAATGACGGAACCATCTGGTAAGTTGATTACAAAGATTTTTCAAATGAGTAGGTTTGTGACAATATACAGCTTGTTATAACATCGGATTATTGATATCAAATCGCTGAGCATGGAACCACGCAACTATACATTGTTTACAAATAATATACACGTAATGTAAAAACGAGTATATCTCTTTGATGTCTTACGTCGAGAATGTCTTACAAGAATAACAAGGTTTTGACAATGTAAATATGGTCTCATTAAGCATGAATACGGCGACAAATCCAATGACTAGTGGAGATAGCACATCAACAGCTGTAACTCTCGTATTGATTGACATTGTAGATAGATACTCATATTGTACTCGTAATGAACATCAATTACTGGTCACTATAAGCTCACAGAAATGAGATACAGTACACTTTATCTATCTTACCATCAATCCGTTATCATGGTGTGTGATGTGTGTGATGATGGGCAGAGGGAGATTGAAATAACAGAACAATTTCCAACACTCAATACATAAATACCGTTACTGGAGATCCATGATACTGTGTTTGAATGGTGTACTATAATACTGCCATGTATTTATCAAGGTCGAGGGTTTACTGAATTTCATTTTTTCCCTTGAGAAGCGCAAATACAGGTGAATTATACAGGTAAGCTACGGGTTATATAATTATATGTAAGTGTTGTTTTCTTTCCTTTTCATGGTTTTGCCTTCTTATTCATTCATTTTTTTCAACACTATTTTTCTTGAGTAATTTTAGGTTGTCGTTTGATGATTTAAAATAATATCATTTTTGTGTGATATCTTTTCCTCAAGAACTATTGACAGTATTGATTGAATAAATTAATCTGATTAAACTCAATTCCACAAAGACCCGAATTTCGGGGTCTGTTTGTTTGCCAATCAGTCTATTCGTTCGTCTATCTTTAAAACTTTTACATTTCATTTCGCAGAACAGCAAAACGATTTTCCGCAACTTAAAAAAAAGGATATTGGAAATTTTTTTTTGCCTCATTAAAATATCTTTTCTCAAGAACGAGAGAGGTTTTATATTCTTTTTTTCTGTTTATTTTCAACAAATTATTTTTCGTGATCCGCCTACGATTTCCATCTAATGGCGATGTTTATGTTTGGTAATTCTATCCTCACTGTCCTGTCTAGGTAAGAGTATCTACATACACGAGTTCATCTACCCCAGAAGGTACCTAAGGATCTACTCACTCATATTGTTGGCGCCTAGTTGTATTCATTGTAATTGTAATTGTTCTATCTCTTAATTTTTCATATTTTCAATATCTGCTCAATAACTGCTTGGCAATTTTCAATCTTACTTGATATGGCGCCCTATCAAGTTTAAACAAATGAAGAACCTGACATTTTCTAATTGGATAATTAAAGTATTGGGAAAATAGGTGCGTTATATGTATGTATATTGATGTTTTAAAGTAAATTGACCGTTTAAAATGTAAAACAAGTGATTAAACAAAAAGAAAACTGGTATTTACACTTCATACCGAGTTCAGATCTAAGACTTTAATTATATACATTCATTATATGGTAGAGCGTGTATCAGCTGAACACTTTCACGTCATTAAATATATTGTAAATACCAAGATGACTTAAGCTTTAGGTTCCCATAGATCTAATTATAGGTATCCTATATTTGTGTATGCTCTGGAGTTCATTAACTTAAATATTAGTAAGAGATCAATTACTTAACGTGTATGAAAAAATCCATTTTATGAACACAAAAATGATAGGAAAATTCGCGAAAGCGACTTAGAATTGAAATATGAAATTAATACCGAACCCGACCACAGAAGCGGAACCTTTTGAAAGCAATGTTATTTCATTGATAAGATGTTAGATAATGGACTGTTTTCATTCTTAAAGTTTAAGTATTCTACATAATTGATCTCTCCCTGTGCAGCGGTTTTATTGGAAGCATGTAAGAAATTGTGTTGCTACTTTTTTTAACTTAATGTTCACTTCGCCCACATTTCTGCACTACATAATGACCTACGTACACAGGAAGCGTACTTATGACAAAAGGTCAAAATGTTGCATTGATGTCATGGATTTTAGATATACCTGATACAGAATATTTTTTCACAACATACTAAAACATTGCAATTGCCGAGTTTTTATGTCTATCTACTGTTCCACGACAGGGAAATTTAAATTGCCTATTGACGATTATATTTTTGGTTTGTTTTGAACTCTCCTAAGTTGGAGTTAAGAAATGTAAGACATCTTCCAAGCGCGGTATGGTAACATGTATTGCGTACACCATCATGTTCTCACGTTTTGATTTATTAGGGTTTATCACGTTTTGGTAAAATGTCTGGTAAATAAAGAGTGAGAACACGGTATATGTACGGTGCACTGCGAACGGTAGTTAAATGGCGGACACATTGTAAATCGTAAATCCGTCACGGTGTGATTTGCAAATCGGTTGATCTTTTTTTTGCTATTCATAACATATCATAAAATGCTGTTCGGAACCGAATTCGTTAATCTCAATGCGGGGATCTATACTGTCTAATTACAGTCATTCTATCTAACACTGATAAACGCTATAAGATATAAAAAGTCTCAGGTACCAAGGCATAAATCAATAGGATGTGGAGGATATAGGTACAAATCTGATAAAAATTTCACAAACACGGACCTCTCGAAATCAAGAGGTTGGATCAGGTGCCATGGAGGAGTAAGCATCCCCTGTCGACCGTTCACACGCGCCATGAGTCCACAGTTAAATTAAAATGAAATACGTGAGGAACGAATCCTCGTCATAACAGGTACAGACGTCTCAACAACCGCTATCGGACAAATAAAATAAATTAGAATGAATAATTATACGTGTTATAACTTTCGTTTCCACAGTTATAAGATATGAGGATTTGATGCTATTTTCATATTAAATACATTTTAATGTATTGGGTATATTTAGTTTTCAGAGGAGAACACATTTTGTGTAACACTGGGTCTAATTCTATAACAAAATCGACTAGAAATACTGGCAAATTAATTCGCTCGACAGAAGGAATATCAATAGTAGGGGAATTAATTTCAGATAAAAGTTCCAATTTCTTTTTTTTAATTAACGAGATACATTGTTTTGTTCTTAAGTTGGCAAATAGAGCCCACAGGGAAATCGAAATGTGCTTACGCGACATATACATATACTGTTTGAACTGTTTTAAGCACAGTTTTACGTAGACTGTTCATTACACGTTTTACGGAGTCTGAATGTGACGAGACAAATTAAGTGCACGCTCGGTAAAAATGCTTAGGAATCGGTTGACTGGATCAATGCTAACTGAATATATTGTTTAGTAAAAGTTTTCAATTAAGATATAGTTGTCTGTAATGATGACTGTGTATTTATTTCTAGAAATTATTGATAGAAATTTAGGAGACAAAGCAAACCACTGGTGTATATGATTTTTTCATTTTGATAAAGGATCGTATTGTCATTTATATATCAATAACTATTGAAAGTGATAGCAACAAAACACCCTTTAGATTATTGTTAAAATAAAAGCAAATATTTTGTCTTAATGATGACGACCTTTATCTACAATCATGGGCCATTGCACACAAATTCGCACAGGGTCCGTAGAATCGCTATATTCTGTCTGATAACCAGGGGATCGTTCATATCACAAGAGGAACATTGAAAATCGCCAAAATGACACTTTGATCAATGTGGATAAAGAAGTATTTTAGCAATCAATAATATTAACAACGTGTGTAATTTCATATAAATTTTTGGCGCATTAAATTTTAAAATAAGAAACAAATGTTTTATTGATTTAATTGCGTATATCATATGAATCAACCGCTGAGAAAAGGTCCTTACAACATAACCAGTAAAATGTGTGAAAACAAGGAATTTCATCCGATGTAATATTTCTAATTTTGTAGATTTTTCGGGGTGTAAACCAATAGAGTTGCTCTCACCTGCGCTCAATCTCATATTATAATAAATGAAAATCCACATGTATGTTCAAGTTTCTGAAAACATAAAAATAACAATTTCCCCCAAATTTTCCTACGGACCGTTTTCCCAGCCACTTGCTTAATCATATGCAATAACCCCGTTTCACTTCATAAACTGTTGAGTTTCCTGTAGTCTGATGCCGCCTTTTGATTTCCAGAGGTCCGTAGTTATCCAATGTTCACCTGATTTGTATGATTGTCACCTGGATACACTGAAAATGAATACATTGGTATCTGCGATATTTATATTTAACGGTGTGATGTTGTTGAATTCCCATTACGTTCTGTAGTAATTCTGGAATATTTTTTGGAATTTGAAACCAAATTTTGAGACACTCTAATAAAAATCGAGGATGATTGCTCAATATTTTTTCAAATTTTGACAGATTATGGGTCCACATAAGAAATAGCAAAAAATCTGCTAAATATATTATTGCAAAGAAATTAAGTCGCCACCTTTAAAGACCTTTTAATCAGGATTGAATTGCACATATACCATCTATATAGCTAATTTAAGCGAACAGTCAACTTCTATATAATCCTTTAAAAACGAAATTGAGAATCAATGAGAATTTAATTCTTCGTTAAATTTCAGTTGCTTTTTCCCAAGTCGGTTTAAAATTGTACAAGTAGATTATTATGTCGACGTTAACCAATATTAACTCTTGAAATTCCAGTTCTTGAAATATTCCCGTGAATGCTTACAAAATCACTCTTGAAAATATTGATTTATCTAGTTCAGACTGTTTTTGTTATCCGATGTTTCTTACTGATATACAGGACAAGTTTGTAACGCAAGTCTTATGTAATTTGCAAACACTTTTTAAAAAAGAGAGTGGGGGCAGGGTGAATATTTTTCAGATATAAAGATGTATGAATAAAAATTGTGCAACTTGAGTACGTGATATTTGTAAAGAAAAGAAAATATTTTTTAGGAGTAAATCAGTAAGTTAATTGGGTGAAAATCTATTATATTGGAATATATTTCCTAGAAATTATCTCTACATGGTACAAATAATAAAAAATGTAAAACTATCTAATTCTGAAGGAATGAATGACTGATTTCAAGAATTAGTCTATTGTATGTGTGTAAATGTACAACTCTCTACAGGACAAGCTACACAACAACAATCCATGCATATGGTACTGCCATTAACACAAGCCAATAATAGTACATGTAATGATAATAGATAAATGATAAAATAATAATTTTATTAAAAAGTTATTTAATTTTTTTAAAATCAAGGAATTATCAACATCGTAAGATAGTGAATATGAACAGCGTGAAAATAGCGAATATGAACAGCGTGAAAATAGCTAAAATGAACAGCGTAAAAAGAGCGAATATGAACAGCGTGAAAAAGCAAATATGAACAGCGTAAAAATAGCGAATATGAACAGCGTAAAATAGCGAATATGAATATCGTAAAAATAGTGAATATGAACAGCGTAAAAAATAGCGAATATGAAAATCGTAATGTTGTGAATATATACAGCATAAAATAGCGATTATGAACAGCGTAGAAGTAGCGAATATGAGTATTGCACAAGTAAAGGAAACATCAGTCCTCACCCGACCCGTATCTTTAATTTCCCACACTCTTAAGTGATTAGGTATTTCTTTGTTAGTCTTGCCAATATGGAAGAAACAACCGCTACCTTTGCTGTACGTTCTCGATTATGCAGTTGATAATGTCGCGGAATATATAATTAAAAAGACCCATGGAAACGTTCTCTCATTCTAAACAAATTACATGTGAACTATATATAAGGATGTACATGTGTTTCACATTAATTGGACTTATACATGACAAACATGTGATTGTATGACCGTTTATATCCGACTTTTCAGAACTTTGGGTGTCTAAAACGTCTGCGCTGATGAATGATTTACATATTAAAAGTGTTTTTTGTTTCTATAGTGATAAGACAAAGCACTAAACATTAACAATTATCCCATGTCAATTCAATGATTTATTTCTGACACGCCATGTCTACCGTGACCACGTGTTCCTTCATTACTCTTGCGCACAAGGAAGAAGCTGCCACTATCTTGATTCAGCGCTTGATAATGTATCTACAGGGATCTATGAAAACTTTCTTTCTTTCTATTTGCAATTACCCAGAACAGAATCAAGCGCACACGCTTCATACATAGACATTTTACTCACTATATACACAGACAGAAATTTAACAACTAACCTGTACTATAGTAATATCTCACAATCACCCGCATATATTATATTATATTTTATATTTTACAAATGATCCGATATGCCAGTGCGTGTTCAACATATGAACATTTCATATACAGAGGTAAACTACTCACAGACTAAGTGAAATGTTGAGTTACCTGTTCGATGACGGTTTGTGACCAATTGTGACGAGGATTCGTTCCTCACGTATTTCATTTTTATTTGACTGTGGACTCACGGCGGGTGTGACAGTCGACAGGGGATGCTTACTCCTCCATGGCACCTGATCCCATCTCTTGATTTCAAGAGGTTCATGTTTGTCCATTTTTACCAGATTTGTACATATATCCTGGAGATCCTAAACATTTATACTTTGGTATCTGAGATTGTTTATATTTTCTTTTAAAATTTGTGCAGATTCCAGCTCACAAAACTTCAAGCAGCAATCCGTTATTTGTATACTAGGTATAATGTTCTTGAAGAGGAATTATGGTTTAATTCCAATTCATGTTATCCTATATATAACCGTAGTTTCATTACAGAAAAAAATGTACAGAGATGTGCAAAAAGTATTCGAACACAATCATATTTCACCAAATATTTCATATAAAACCCATTTTTCACAACAATATACAATATAATTAAATAAAGTGTCATTATTTATTTTTAATTTTGATTTTCTAAATCAGATATTAAAATATATATATATATATATTTAAACAAAAAATCTACATTTTGTAATGAACACTCTATATGTTAAACAAAATTTTGATGTTTAATTTTTACTTTCTGTTTAATTTGTCAAACCTTTTAAATAAAACTTTTATGGAAATGCGATAAAAATGGTTTCACAATATCTTTTGAAAAATGTGGTTTTAAAGAATGATAATGTCCGAATACATTTTGCACGTTTTGTACATTGTAGGTCATCACTGCATCACTTTTGCCTGATCTATGAAAGGTACTGATATGAGAATACATTGTCGTCGTAAATTTTTTGCTGGCAATTTTACCACTTTGTTGAATCACTTATATAAACTGTAACCAGATACTGTTACTTAGTTGTCTTGATTTGGATAGAATTAACGACTCGTGGTAAGTGTACCAGGTCGATAAGGGGTGATAACTCTCACGTGATATTTTGAACCCTCTCATAAAGCTTGTCCAAAGGTCAATATTGTGTGGTACTAAAATGCATTCTTTTGACCGTTGTGGATTGACTGTTGTGTCAGTGCCACTAATATTTTAGCAATCCATAGGAATAGGAAAATATTGAAATAATATACGGAATTACATTATAAACATTTCCATTGAGATGTTGAAATATGGATTACTCCATTATATGAATGTTATCAAGGTTTTACATAACGATAAATATTTCAAAAGCATCTTCTAGTTATTTTCCAAATGAATCCCTTTTCAATAAAGCAAAACAACAAAAAGTCGGATTTACACTAGGTCATTCTCGGAAACAATATTCCCAAGGAACAAAATGATTTATTCAACATTGAATAACGATACTCCGCATATCATTCATCGTGGTTCAAGCGAACGTGGAGTGTATAATACATAAATGAAGATGCAGTAGATTATATAATTCTAGCGGAGTGTTTAATAATTTGCTGTGCATGCATTTTTCTGATGAATGACGTAACGTTTTTGTAAAAATATTATTACTGGAAATCATTTGGAATAGCGATAGATAAATACGTGCTTACAGGGGATGTGTTTGGGCATCGCCATTGTTCTCATGTTGAGAATACAGTAAAACCTGATTTAGCGACCACCTGTGTATAAAGACCCCTGGTCACAAAGACCGTTTTTGCTGTCCCCAAAAGTAATATTTGTGTACAAATCAACCTCTATATAAAGACTACCTCCCTAAGTTTCACTGTATTTGTATATCTAATTTGTCGTATTCTAATTGGAGTTTCGATTTTCCATTGGTACTTCCGTTTGCCTTAGATGCACTAACTAAGGATTTCTTGGTGTACTACTGTCCGGAGATAACGAACAGAATCTAGCATTCCTATTTCCCTTTTATTTCTCTGGTTATACATGCATACATTTGACTGTTTTTCTATTGTGGCTGGGTTTTTTTTTTTTTTGATATTACGTTTTCGTCAGTTTTAATTTTTTGGTGCATATCATATTTCGCAAATTTCTTTGCATAATTTTAAAAGAGTCTATACATGAATTAAAAGATAAAACGAATCACAGATACAGAAGTTCATGATACAATAAAAAAGCAGGGGACATTTTGACACATACGGATCCTCTGGAAATTCGGAGGTGGGATTAGGTGTCATGGCGCAGAAACGTATCCTGTCGGCCATATTGTTGTACTATTCAATGCAATATGATAAGCAAACAACAACATTAACTTTTCCGTTATATTTCAGTGCAGATTTTTGGTATTTCTTACCTACTCCTCCTTCAAAGTGACTGCACGAAATACGTTACGTTTGTTAAAGCTAAACTACGAAAATAAAAAGCTTTTGAACTTTTAATAAAAAAAATGTGTGTTGAAAAAAATGTTTTGAAACATTCCCACTCCATATCCCCATACATCTGACACATTTGTAATTGTTTCTCTGGAAAATCAAGTTCCACAGCAGGTATAAAAGGCGGATTAGTTATATCGGTCTTCATTGTATATCTGTACTCGCAACGCGAAACGTGCGAAGTCCCAGAGGCTGAACAATACTCATGGAATATTACCTGTACTTTTGTGTATACCGTGCTACAGACGTTCCAAGAGAAATATACATCTGTGCATCCAGTGAACTTTTCAGCAAGTACAAACAGCAAGAAACAGTGAAATGGTTAGTTCATCCATAGTAAATCCAAAAGTTATTCCATTTTTCCAAAGATCAAGCCCCCTCCAAAACATAAACAAAGCGTTGTGCTTCCTACTGTCATTCGGGCATTGAGCCATGTTAGTTCTTTCGGAACACCTTGCTGTTTACCGGAAGCAGATCGCTTTGTTTATGTTTTCGAGGGGGCTTGATCTTTGGAAAAATGAAATAACTTTTGGATTTACTATGGATGAACTAACCATTTCACTTTATGTAATAAAATTAGGGAGCTGCATTTATATCAGTGGTTTGCTTGTTTCCAGACCTCTGAGTTCTAATTGTAAATGTGTTTACTATGTGATTAATCATTGAGTAAATTATGTTTAAAATAAGCAATAAACTTGTTTTTATGATAAGACGTATTTCAAGAAATGATGCATACAAAATGAGCACAGTTGAAAAAATATACGATTTTGGGGGAACCTTTTGGATACTTTTCCGTCACTATCAATATTTAGTAGGTATTACACAGCTGGTTTTTTTTTCCAGGTAAGTAGCAAATGTTAATTTCATTTCCGTTCTTGACAGCTTAAAATAGTCACTTACGAAGTTTTATGGTCGACACCGGGGTCTTTTAAACAATAGTGAATTTCCCTATCAGAAATGTTAGAGAGTATTCCGGATCACTACCAAATACACTGACTCAATTTCGCCAATGAGATCTAAAACTAATTGATGTTGTTTTCATAGACCTTGACCTTTTCATCCAACTCGAGAGTTTTCCATGGAATACTTTACACAGATGTAGCATGCTAAAACGGAACACCGACATCTTCCGGACATCTAGTCCCATCCCGTTTGTGATTCGCAATTGTCGTCTATGTTACGTGTTGTTATATTCAATATGTACCACTTTAATGGACCTGGAGTTTCTAGTATCTATCGGTCATTTTTAATTTCAACTTCCAAAGGTCCGTGTTGTCCAGTAATCACCAGATCTGTATATTGCATCCTGGGCATTCAGAAGATTAATACATTGGTATCTGTTATTTTTATATTCCTAATAGTTCACCACTTAAGTATGAAAAAAACGTGTATGGATTACGAGTATTAATAGGGCATTAGCTGTGTTAAAAAAAAAAAAAAAAAAAAAAAAAAAAAAAAATATATGTTCTACTTTATAATTCCACTTTTATACTTATACACAATAACAAATAAAAGCTATTGAGAGGCATCAAAATCTTATATTCCTATATTTTTTGGTGAAAATAAGGTCAGGTCCAGTGTGGTATTCATATACAAATAGTCAACTGATTTTATCAGTTGCAAATTGGAAAATTGTCAAACCCGAGTTTCTCAAGCAATTTTCACAAAATATACAGGAATTCAAGAATTGTTATGCCTATGTATATACCTTTGTTGTCATTGTATATCAGTCTGAGTAGTAAAAAGGGAAAAACAATGTTTTGAAAAATAAAAAAACAGATGATGCCCCTTTAATATCAACAAAGAAAAACACGAATCTTTAAACCCACACAATCAATTATTTGACATTATATAAAATGATTAAATATATATCATTTAGCAACGCTAACAATTTCAAGTAAAATCGAGACATAGAGGACGAAGTAACCCATTTCGATCAATTATTACAAGCGTTGACACTAAGTGATAAATGCGTTGTATTGAAATCACCCGCTATAAACTTCAAGTCAAAAAAATAAATCCCAGAACAGAATATGATCCTTTAATATGTCAGGACTGACCACACTGGGGACTTTTATTTCAAGTTCTCTCTTAAGATGTTAGACACTAACATTTATAATACAAATCAAATTACAGGCAGACTGCCACAAGAAGAGTAGGCATACAAAGTAGAGTCGACAAAGCCATATGTTTATTTCTGAATGCAATGTCTAGATACACATCAAAATGAATCCGCAGAGATTTGATTGATTAGGTCTGCGCTATAGGTCATCATTAGACTTAAAGCCACGTCGCCCTAGGTAACCTTAAACAATTTATAACATGAATTACAATAATTGACGATAGAATACTAACAAGGCAAAGCGGATGACAAGTGCATAGCACTACGAAATCCAGAAGTGAGAGAGTTGTTCGGGATCACAAACAAATTGTCGACCTAGGTCCAAAGTTCAATCTTCAAAAACTGTGCATATTTAATAATTTCTGATATATGTGATATGAAATGGTCAAAATAAAACATAAATAATAAAAATTCATACTGAATCAATATAATGACTAGAACCTTATTATATCATAATCCTTGGAAAATGTTTCAATTACAATGAAGAAGCACCGATGGGTATTCGAAATCTCCACCAGAAGAGATACACACATTGTATTTGGTGATAAAAAATCTTCTGGATGTCCAGGATAGCCTGATTGACGGGTGGAATATATATATAAACCACCGGTAAATCAGGCTGCCATTTTTAATGATACATAATGTTTTAGCTGTGTAAATTCGCTTATATTCAGTTATTCACTTTCAAATATGATTTTACACAAAATATCATAACAACCTTTTTATCATTTCTGTATCGTGATTTGTCTCTATTTACTGGAAAATTCCATGAATTATCCCAATTTAAGACACACGTGGGTAAAACAGATCTATAGTGTGTGAAACGTTTTTTTTTAAACGAAAAGCCAATGTCATAAATTAGTATATATATATCTATATCCCAATCTAATGATGTTGAAATCATAAGGCTTTTGAGTGGTTTATGCAGTATTAATCTAAGTTCTGTTTTGCAAAGTCATCAAGAAAAATTTAAAACCATTTATAAACCATTTCAACTCTACAGAGCATAATAGACAGAAAAATGAATATACCATTCAGATACTCAGGGGCGGACGGATTAACACACGGGTATAATCTTAATCCTAGAATGACAATATGATTTCCTATACAATTTATCTCTAGTTTTTACTATCTACGTACACATTTGAAGATTACCTATACAATTTATCTCCTGTTTTTAATATCTAGGTACATATTTGAAGATTACCTATACAATCTATCTCCTGTTTTTACTATCTAAGTACAGATTTGACGGTTATCTGTTCAATTTATCTCCAGTTTTTACTATCTAAGTACAGATTTGAAGATTACCTATACAATTTATCTCAAGTTTTTATTATCTAAGTACAGATTTGAAGATTACCTATACAATTTATCTCCAGTTTTTACTATCTAAGTACAGATTTGAAGATTATCTGTTCAATTTATCTCCAGTTTTTACTAACTAAGTACATATTTGAAGATTACCTATACAATTTATCTCCAGTGTTTACTATCTAAGTACAGATTTGAAGATTATCTGTTCAATTTATCTCCAGTTTTTACTAACTAAGTACATATTTGAAGATTACCTATACAATTTATCTCCAGTGTTTACTATCTAAGTACAGATTTGAAGATTATCTCTTCAATTTATCTCAAGTTTTTATTATCTAAGTACAGATTTGAAGATTATCTGTTCAATTTATCTCCAGTTTTTACTATCTAAGTACAGATTTGAAGATTACCTATACAATGTATCTCCAGTTTTTACTATCTAAGTACAGATTTGAAGATTATCTCTTCAATTTATCTCCAGTTTTTACTATCTAAGTACAGATTTGAAGATTATCTGTTCAATTTATCTCCAGTTTTTACTATCTAAGTACAGATTTGAAGATTATCTGTTCAATTTATCTCCAGTTTTTACTATCTAAGTACAGATTTGACGGTTATCTGTTCAATTTATCTCCAGTTTTTACTATCTAAGTACAGATTTGAAGATTATCTGTTCAATGTATCTCATCTCACAGATTTGAAGACTACCTATACATTTTATCGCCTGTTTGTACTATCTACGTGCAGATTTGAAGATTACTTAAGCAATTTATCTCCAGTGTTTACTATCCACGTACAGATTTGAAGATTACCTATACAATTTATCTCCAGTTTTTACTATCTAGGTACAGACTTGACGAATACCTATTCAATTTATCTCCAGTTTGTACTATCAACGTACAGATTTGAAGATTACCTATACAAGTTTTCTCCAGTTTTTACTATCTACGTACAGATTTGAAAATGACCTATACAATTTATCTCCAGTGTTTACCTTCTACGTACAGATTTTAAGATTACCTATACAATTTATCTCCAGTGTTTACCTTCTACGGACACATTTGAAGATTATCTATACAATCTAGCAACAGTTTTTACTGTCCACGTACAGATTTGAAGATGACCTATACAATTTATCTCCAGTGTTTACTATCTACGTACAGATTTGAAGATGGCCTATACAATTACCTACTATCTACATGTATATGTCATATCAACATTTCATATATAGAGACAGACTACTAAATTGCTTTCACAATCAAAAATTGTATTTAATGTCAACATTTCGCAATTTTTACGGTCGGTATAATTGCCTTGTTTGCAATTACAGTGCTTCACTGAACGAAATATGGAGTTGCATGTTCGATAGTTTTGTAGTTGAATCGTTTTTACACGATTATGACGAGAAGGCCTCATTAACTATTTCATTTAATATTTTCTACGGACTCATGGCGGATGTGAACTGTCGGCAGGGAATGCACACTCCTTAATGACATCTGATCCCGTCAATTTTCACCTAATTTGTATATTGTCTCCTGAACCTTCTTACAAATTGCTATGTTACGTTTATATCAGTGATTTTAATATTTGCTAATAGACTTTAGTACCGAAAGTTGACAAAATGTCGTGACTAGCCAGTGGCGTCACATGTTTTTTTAGACTTTTTACACAATACAGGTTCTTGTTTCTTAACATTACATCCACAGTTCTTTTAAATGATATTGATTTTGTTTCTTATGAATACTCGGATCAGTAACTCAAGTGTCAGTTCTTCAAAGTGTGCTACAGAAATTCATTTGGAACTGAAATTAATCTCTTAGTTCTCATTTGTTCTTATTGCCTTTGGGCTGTAATAACGCGAGTTCTGTCAGTCTTATTCGTATAAAGTATTGGCGAATTCCAAACAATCAAGTATGTCCAGAGGAAAAATTCTATCAATTTGTATCTACCCACCTACTTTTGTAAACTATTTACTAAGGTATAGAACATAAAAATCAATACCACGGTTAGATTGACATTTTTATGCCAGACAATGGTAGCCTACAATATTCACGACTTTTACATAAATGTTATACATTACGTACGTGTGTAATTATAAAGTTACGACAGAGAGTACAATACGCCTATGGAATACATGACACAGTAGAAGGATACATGGATTCCACTAGAACTGCTTTTCGTAATGCCTATTCATTCATACAAATATTAGATTACATTGTTAGTAAACGTAGTGAAAGTACTGAATGAGGTGACGAATGATACAGCGTGTAGTATGTCTTATATTGAAGTGAGTGTATTTGAATTTTGAATGTTGTTTTACGCTACATTCAACCATTTTTCAGTTATATAGTAGCTGCCAGTTTATTTATTTATTTATTTATTTTGTGGTGGTGGAGAAGAGAACACGGTATTCAATGTACCCTGGAAGAGACCACCGACCTTCGGCAAGTAAACTGGCAAACTTTCTCACAATTATCAGCTTAGGTTCCAACAGGTGCCCCCTGAAGTGAGCGTAGCACGTTCTGTAACACAAGGAGAAATATGCGATGTCGATCACCTGCTTTATTTTCCTAGTCACAAAACTGTATTTAAACATTACCCATTACTTTGTTTGCCACGCAGTTGTCGGCACTTATAACATAGCATTTATCAGTGAGACAGTGACCTAATAACCAATGCAGTGATTGTAGAATAAAACACTCGTAAATCTATGTAGGTCATTATTATAAATACCTGTTGTAAACAACAACATCGCGATTATGAATTCGTAAATAATGTTTAACTTATGTCTAGCAATACTATCTCGGGAGACACTTTCTGTGGTATTTTTCTCCGTTTAACCACTTTCGTTCATAGTTTGTGTGATCAAATAAATTCCACATTTTGTTGTAAATGTGAATGAACTGTGTTTTCTGTAGCAATATATTCTATTTGAGTAACTTGGGGTAAATAATCTAGACTGAATTACTGGACCAAGATTAGCAGAAACAAACACATGCACAATTGTGCGATACTTATGAATATAGCAGGGATATTTCTAACTGTGTAGTCTATGTATTATTGTTGATGTTCTCTCCTGTACAGTTATTGTTATAACTCATAACTCATACATCTAGTACAATACTTCCTTTGAACTCTATTTTAAGAGCGTATGAATAAAAATAAACAAATCAAGGATCACAAATTTCCAACCTGAATTTGCAGTTTATCAAGGATATATTTCGTATCAGATTTAACTGAATTGAAGTTTTTTTATGTTCCGATGAGAGATAGTTTGTAGAATTCACTATATTCAAGTTGACTGATAAATTGAAAATTACAGTTGTTCGGCTACTGGCTATAATGAATTTGTTCAATAAGTAAAGAGGTAATGTATTATGTGTTACGTCACGTCGTAAAAACGAAAAGGATTTAATTTTTTTAATTTGTGAACATAAATAATTAGCAACCTTATAAATACAAAACCACATATATGTTCTGTGGTTATCACCATACTGCACTTGATCTTTGTAGCGGAGGGATTTAACGAGATATACACGTACAAAGATAATATATCTATTTTCTACCCAAACACCATTGGACTAATCTCATATCTAAGTGAGCATTGTGTATGAATTCATTCTATTTTAAATATCATTAACAAAACCAAAGTTAAAAAAAATTTAAAAAGAGGCCAAAAACAAGTGGATAAGATCACCGTTTATTTTAAGCTCGAATTTGAAAATGTCGGGAGGGAAAAGTGAAAGTGTAGATGACGTTTTGCTTATTTCGATAAATTATAAAGAATGACTAGAATCTAAAATTAGAGGACATTCCGCATCTGTAAATAATCTAGATAATGCTGAAACCACTAGGTAGAAAGAATGGTTGACATAACAAAATGATCATATCGATGCACGCAATTATGGTTGAATCTTCCCACAAAATGATATACAATTATTTGAATCCATATTCATAAATGATTAAGATAAAGATGAAACCACTATGGAAACAACATCAGAAAATTTCAATACTTATCTGTGACATAAATTATAATCATGAACTATATCATATCGCTGGCTGAACGCAATTTAATTCTGGCGGTAATACGGGGACCACTTACACAGCTCGACGATCGCTAAAGGCGGTTATCGCCTTTGGCCGTATCAAACGATATAACGGCGTACTTCCATTATGTCGCATTAAACGGGAACCGGTAGTCGTTTAATACTGTTTCTCTCAAAGACAGGATCATTTTGTTAATCAAGGGTGCTATATCATCGATTTTTGTCTTCCCAAGAACGTTTCCAAGACGGTTAAACGTCACAACATTCCAGACAGATTGTGTAGTAAAACGTTTAATTATCTGCAAATAGATATACTTGTGATTACTCATCATAACTCAAGATTTGTTTTATTGGTCGCTTTATCTTTGAAGGTGTTACGACATTTAAGGATGAAGCTATTCAATAAAACATCTACATATATCTAATTATCACGGAGATAAGAATACACCTGGAGTTAATTGTTTCTATATCGGTTTAACGGTCGAACCGCGTTTGCGCATGCGTGAACATCAAGTTACGTTTATATTGGATTATGATCGGATCGCGGATTCTAATTAATGTAAGGTTCTGCGTGGTCGAGTGGATATATATTGGTAGATCTCATATTCGAGTCTGTGTTATCCGATTTACGAATCCTTTGTGGACCACAGTTAACGATAATCGTTGTTAACCACAGTTTACGTTAGTTCTTGTGGACCACAATTTACGGTAGTCCTGTCCCCGTTATGTAGTAACTGGGATTAAACCAGCAAAGTTAAAAGGCATACAACTTTTTTCTAGTTGTATTAAAAATTTCAAATATTCGACGTTTTATACAAATAACCCGTTTTTATAAATCCCAGATTGAACAAAAAAATAATGTCGAATTTGTGAAAAGAAATCATATATGAATAATATGAGACTAACATTTCACATATATTAGGAATATCAATCGCAGGCATTTTTCATTCATTCTAGGCAATGTTTGTATAAAATGTTTAAATGTTTCATGACAATATATCGTCATAGCCCTTTAATAATACACAAGCTGTAGTTTCTAAAAGGAGGCGGGCAAAACAAATACTGTATCGCTGTATTGCTGTTTAAATTTGTTTCATTTTGAAGCTATTGCCACGAGGACCTTACGTACGTACCACGGTTGCCCCAACATGGGTCTTGAGGGCCCTCAGCGGTCGAGTGGTTAGAGCACCGCACTTTTAATCATAAAGTCTTCCACTTCCTGTCAGCGCAGGTTCGAGTTCCGATGGAGCCTAAGGTGATTTTTGTGAGAAAGTTTTCTAGTTTACTCGCGGAAGGCCGGCGGTCTCTTCCTGGGTAACCAGGTTCTCTCCTCCAACATTAAAAACTGGCTGCCACCATAAAACTGGAGAATTATGTGGCGTAAAACACTATTCAAATTCATGGGTCTTGAATGTCATCCGAAATATTTGTATCTTTTTATATGTCATCACTTGGAACAAGCACTACCATTTGGTATGACCCGTATCGGACAACGAATCCATGATCGTCCGTAGTATAGTATATGGGTATTTGATACACATTATTGATGAAACTATCACACTATCATTGGTTTTTAGAGGATAAATTCTTTGTCATATATTTATCTCCCTCTCTCTCTTTCTCTCTCTCTCTCTCTCTCTCTCTCTCTCTCTCTCTCTCTCTCTCTCACGCACACATCA
>BROG01000311.1:192500-277500 GCA_030159075.1 Atrina japonica
CATCTGTTTGTAATTGAATACTGTGGATGCGATGCTAGGTGTTAGCTATATGAAATGCATGGCGTGGTCTTCAGTTTAAAATATGGTGGAAACAGGACTGAACTTTTTTGTGGAACATTGCCAATGTTTAAAGGTCTATGCCTTTATTTGTAAATTTAAGTTTAAAGAAAAGACGTTTCTGTTCAGCACAGCATTGTTTGTAACACGTGCAGGCTTAAACAGTCTGTGATAAGCTATGTCCATTATAATGGAGTTCAGTATGTATTCTGGGGTTGAAGAATCCGTGTAGGGGCTCACTCTTGCTTCTTCAAAAAGTTTATTGTTTAAAGCTAATGATGCAGACTAAATTTATCTATAGGAATACGAAAAGACAAAAAGTAAAGAAACGAAAATCAATTTATAGTAAGGACGAACTATTCAACGGAATTCATGACGCACGTTCAAATTAGGATTCCTTGAGTGTCTGCGATACGTATATTTTGGGCGCAGCATGATGAATCCTATGATACTTTCAATTCAACTCATAGAATTACATCGGAGCGATATCAATACGTTACTGATATATAATCGATCACCGGTCGTTTGATGAATGTTACGGGTTACGCACAGACGCCTGAATGATTCAAATGAGACGGACTGTAATTAAATTCTGATCTGATACAATTTCCGGAGAACTGATTCCTCTAACACATATTGAGACAGTATACAAATTTAGTGAACATTGGACAAATACGGACCCCGGAAAATCCAGAGCCTTGATAAGTTGCTATTGAAGAGTAGACAATGCTAGATCTTATGTTGAACATGTCCTGGTATATCGAATCATATGCGAGATACTAACACCAAATGCAGGCGAGAAAAAATATCCTTACTCTGATTTTGAAATGTTGACTATAGGAAAGCCATCCCAATCTTCACATGAATCTGGACCCGAAATCACGAAATTTACTCTTTCATTTTTCAAGATTTTTAGATAAAGACACGCGAAACTTTATTCTGGACATGTTTGTATATTGAAGGTATACAAATGTAAATAATCGGAAAAATATTGCTCATTTGAAGGAGGCTCCAAAAAATTTTTTAAAAAAGATGTTGAGAACGTACTCAAATAATTTTTGAGTAACGTGCTCAACATATTTATTCATTTTTTACAGGAAACTCATAAGTGTGACGCAAATATATATAAGAATGATGAAAAAGTATTGATATGTTTCCTAATCACTCAAACCCAAAAGTCTTACACCGACACAACGGTATCCATTGTAAGTGATATATCCACGTAAGATTCGTACGTGTTTGATTTTGTTGGTTATTCTATTTTATTTTCATTGCAATGCATCATATCCGATTAAGTATATGTCAGGAATCACTCCAGAGGGTTGCAATTTCCCAGTGGAATATTAAACACTAGAGTAAAAAAATGACCGACTTTCACTGAACTCCAGATGAAATATTATTCCCATTTTGACATGTCTCATTTTTCATCCCACACATCAGTGTCTCTTTTAATCATATGAGATAGGGTATGCACTATATGTTCATTGAAACCTATATGTTGTCATTTGGGATCATAAATCTTATTCGTAATAATATTTTGGTTTGGATTATTGACATTTTATTTACACATTCTACCAATATTCTGAGATTCCAAGCTTGACGATTTCACTGAACTGGAGAGGTTTCCACGTTACATTTTCAACGAGTGTGACATGTTTAACGGGGTTTACAGACTCCTTTCGGACGCTTGGCCCCATCCCGTGTGGAATTCATAAATGGTATTCATACTGAGGCAATTTTTGTAACCAACTTGTCATATTCGTAGAGACTAGATTATCTATTGGTATTTTTTTCACTTTGAATAGAACTAGAAAATGTTCTAAATCCCTCTCATGAGTCACATCCCTTTAAAGGTATATATCCCAGGGCTTAACACAAGGAGGAGACAACTACATATACAATTTACTTACCACATACCTTTCCCACTATCTTTGTTTTGCTTGAATTATTTTTATTTCTAAAATAATGATGCTTTTAGAAATATTTGACACAATGGTAGCTTTACAAGGTGGCAATAATAAGTTTAAAAGAACCACCCACCTTATTTATTCTGAATCTAGAATTCTTAAAGGGAATACTTAGATATGAAAATACGTAATGAACGTACCTACATAATAGTGGACGCAGTCCAAGCGAGGCCTAGAAGGAGTTCTGGTTAAGGTTATTCGTGTATATTAACCATTACGTCCCTAAATATCTAAATGGTATGTACTATTCTATTGTTTAGACCAGTCTACTATGGTCTGTAGGGATGAAAGGGTTAATTGATACATTTTATTTCTTCTCCTTGTTTTTCTATATGACCTTCGGGATAAGCACTCGTAATCGAAAGATTTGTCGAAAAATATTCTTTTAGGGCTGTTAAAAAACGACGTTCGTGTTATGTTAAATCGGTAGATTAGAAAAATACATGTCCCTTGCATGAAATTGAATTTAATTACAAAGCAAAGTTATTCTAACCTGTGTATATTAAACCCTTTTGAAACAGATATCTCGATTAACGTCGGAAACCAGGCTCCCGAAATATTTCTACTTTTTCCTCGGCTCCACTGTGTGTGCATCTATCTATCTATCTATCTTCTTGTGTATATGTGTGTATGTATCCGTGTTTAAGCATATGTGTGTATCTATCTATCTATCTATCTATCTATCTATCTATCTTCGTGTGTATCTGTGAATGTGTATGTTTGTGTGTGGTAAAAAAATAAATTGGAGATTCGATTATTTGGAGATCTGGATACAAGGGAACAAGATAATACAAAATATTTGTTCTTGTGCAATGAATACTTATCAACCATGAGCATGTTAACACAAATTCCCGTTGAAAGTACAGAACAAGCATAAAGAGTTATCTATCCTGATTGAAGATAATGTTTTAGTCTTTTATCAGTTTCAATATTTGACGAGACACATGTAATCTATTTAAATTCACGTTTATAGATCATCAAGAAATTCTCATTTATTTAAAACCAGAAGTGATTGTGATGAATTCAAGTCGTTAGACCCTATTGATATTGATGAAGCAAATTACTTTTTTTACCCCGATGGAAAATTGAAAATTATTGGCTGATATCCTGCTATCATAAAATATATAGAAAAGGTAATTCCCGACAAATATCAAGAAATTATCACAACTTTTTTACCCTTTATATAAAAATAAACAAGTTACAAATTGATATTGTCTAATTTGTGTCTATCAACCATGTTGGTTAATTTCCCTCACACATTTGCGAAAATGAAATCAGAAGATAATGGAGAGTAAGCGCCAAACTAGCAAAAAGCTTCCGAAAAAAATAATGATCAATAAGTTTGATACTGGAAAACTGAAAAGTCAATCGGTTGATGTGATTGCTTGATATCATACAATGATAAATTCATTTCTACGTCATTAAACACGATTGCTTGATTGTAGACCGGCATGTTTAGCGTCATATTGTTAGATATATCGACGTGTTGCAATCGGATACTTTTACACCTCGATACCCATCAACTGACCTTTCGGAGGCACATTTTGGCAGACTTTTCCATTATGCAAAAAACAAAACAAAACAGAAAAACACTCAAATTTCACAAATTTTCGGCCACTTGGCCTTTAGCAAGTGAAAGACAACAATATGTATATCAGTTACATAGTATTAGGTCTGCATTCACTTGATAAAGGTCAAGTGGCCGAAAATTTGTGAAATTTGAGTGTTTTTCTGTTTTTTGCATACTGATACCTCCCTTTGGAGGACATTAAATTTTATTGAAATTTACCATTATGATCTCAAAATTAAATGACCGGTCAAACATTTGCGTGGTTATGACGTCATTATGGCGTCATATCTAATGATGTAACTACTTTATATTGATAGTCGAGTGATAAACATTTTGCAATTGGTTTATTACTTATATTTTTCAACTTTCAACATGTATGTTTGTTTAATTGTCCATTTCATGGCTTAACCCCATATAAGCAAAGTTACATTTGAGTATTTTTCTGTTTTGTTTTGTTTTTTGCATAATGGAAAAGTCTGCCAAAATGTCGGGTTCCTTTCTTTACACGAAGCAGACTTTTTTCAGAAACTGCTGAATCAAAAGAAGAAAACGTTAGCGGTGTCCTTTAATTTCACATTTAGATATATCTACAACGTTTTGTCAATTAATAATGACAATTTTCACACATATGTCAATGCGATATATCCCAGCGAACTAGAAATTAAAGATACAACAGAATCAAGCACACACGCTTCAAACTTCGACATTTTACTTAATATAAACACAGAATATTAGCAACTAAGCTATACGACAAACGCGACGATTTCGGCTTTCACATCGTAAATTTTCCACATTTAAGTAGTAATATCCCTCAGTCACCTGCATATGGAGTTTATATTTCACAAATGATGCGATATGCCAGGGCGTGCACAACATATGATAATTTCATATACAGAGGTAAACTACTCACTGACAATTTATTGACACAGGGATATCGAAAACCGCGTTTAATGTCAACGTTCCGCAAATTTTTCGGTCGGTATAATAGTCTTGTTTGCGACTACTCTGTTTCACTAAGTGAAATGTTGAGTTGCCTTTTCGTTGGCGGTTGTTGAAACGTCTGTACCAATTTTGACAAGGATACACTCCTCACGTGTTTCAATGGACTTGACTGTGGACTCACGGCGGGTGTGACCGGTCGACGGGGGATGCTTACTCCTCCATGGCACCTGACCCCACCTCTTGGTTTCCAGAGGTCCGTGTTTGTCCATTTTTACCGGATTTGTATCTATGTCCTGGACATTCTATTGATTTATACTTTGGTATCTGAATTTTTTATATTGTTTAAACCAACAGAAATTTATAAGCAAACATGTTGATACCTGTCAATGTTTTGTCTATCCATCTATGCATTCATCCATTTGTCGGCCAATCTATCTATCTATCTATCTATCTATCTATCTATCTATCTATCTATCTATCTATCTATCTGGCTAGCTATTTAGTTAGCTATCTCTCTCTCTTTATATATATCTATTTATCTATTAAGAGTCTGTCTATCAATCTACATAAGGCACAAATATCACTACAATATCATTTACTATGGAGCTAGGCGATTGGTCGAGGGTTCTGTATTTGTGCTTTATATAGGATTGATGTACGTAGATAGTATCATTTCTGATCCAAGGCCCATAGTAAATGAAAATGTTGTAGTGATATTTGTGCTTTATATATACTTGTATTTCTTTACATGCATCGTATTCGATCCATTGTCGTTTAAATTAGGATTAAACACCTTTCACTTCTATCTCTGCGACCGATTTCTCATGTTCGAAATACTAATCACCGCTATCGAAAAATTCATTTTTGTGAATGCGTAGATGGCCAAGTGATTAGGACGTCGTTCATGAGAGTCAGGCGATGCGATTGGTGCCGTAGGCCGAGGATTCGAACCCCAGCCGGGGCATGGTGGAATTGTTGGTACCTTGTTATTTCTGTATAACTATATATGATATAGTCTCTCTATCTATTCCGGTTTATGCATCGACGATCACTTTTGCAGGTTTCTTGTAGACCACAATAACCGCGATGATGATAATATCTTATTCACTTTGGAGCGAGGTCCAGCAAGCATATGATTGAGATGTCACTTTCTACTTTCGTTCGGTTGGTTGAATTGTTATTTATGCTTTAGTTTTGTTGATATAAACATTAAAATATTAAGTTTCAGATTAGTTTTTAAAATGTTTTTATCAACAATGATATCTAACTGGATGCGGAAAGCGTTGTCGGATATATCAAAGGTTGATATATTTTTTTAAGAATATCTTTTTATGTTGCTTGATATTTAACGTATTAATCACAGTAAACAAATTCCACTTTCATCTTGCACACAAGTAAAATTTATAATGCCCTTACGTAAACATTTTAAACAGATTCTTTGCAAATTGGATTGTCAAAATTATATTTTTATTGAAACCTCTTTTTATCACTTGCTAAAGTGTACAAGATATTGACTTGAGATAATTTAAACAATTGGAAGCCTGTAACACGATATCTGTCTGTTTGAATAATGTAAATAAGGAATTGCCGCCAAAACGTCTTGGACGGTATAGCGCTTTTCGCACCTTGTATGTGTAACGCTTCATAGGTAACGAAGTACATTGTTATTGGAAATGTCTGCGGAAGTGTGACTATATTGTGGCAATGTTGAGAAATATCTCTACACATTCAATAATAAATCAATCATTTATTGCATTATATGCAGTATATGTAAGAGACGATCCTGTATTTTAGTCTAGATGCATACGTGAAAAGTACATACTACTGTTTTATCACGCATATTGAATCCAGACTATTGTACCGAATACTGTAAATTACTAATTACTATAGGTGATGTTTATGGCCTTAGACGAATGCTGTTGTACTGATGTACGACAGTTCATGGTGACTACGTGGCCGAGTGGTTAGAGCATCGCGAGAAGAGTCACGAGTCTTTGGTAAGACTGATTTGAGCCCCGCTGGAACCTAAGCTGATCTCATGAAAACATTTGCTAGTTTACTTACGGAATGTCACTGGTAATTTTTTTAATGTCGCCATTAAAAATGGCCCCTGCCTTATAACTTAAACTTTTTGGCTATGGCGGACACACACACACACACACACACACACACACACACACACACACACACACACACACACACACACACACACGCACACACACGCACACACACACACACACACACACACACACACACACACACACAACCTATTATTTTCCTATAAGTTGACCAACACATTGGAGCGGACACGTGATCCCGTGATATCACATTCCATATTGAGGCTCCAGTGAGAGCAAATAATATATAAATCAAAACCCAAGTTTGTAACACAGTTTGTTTGTTTGTTTGTTTTTTAATTCCGTCAAGAATATTTGACTAATACTGAGATGTGTAAAGTGCCGTATATTTTGACCTGAGCTATGGGTTGACTTAAATGCAGTCAGAGTTCTTTACATGCTACGCCTGCCGCGATACAGGACCCAGTTTTAAGTCTCATACGAAGGACCCGTGACTTTCACTTCGTTTGCCGAGCGTTTGGCGATGGAACAGTCACATTTTTAAGTCTTTCTTATGACCCGGTAGCAAGAATCAAACCTGGAACCTTTCGCTTACGAGTCAAATGCTCTACCACTAGGTATTTGTAAGTGGTCCGTAGCACAGGTTAAATATTTTGGAACTACATCAATAGCTCGTGAAGTCGTCCTGATTTGACGTTAGACAACAATAGACAAATAAAAATAAACAAATAAACAACAATAAACAAATGAAAATTTGCAAAGGAACACAAAATTCTGTCTGATCCATATTTCAACTTTAAATCCTATATTTAGAAAAAGCCATTGAGATAGACTGACAGTTAAAATTATCCTTCAGAATAGACAATGGATTTTAGTATAGCTGTAATACGTATATTCCATATGGTCACGACATTGCTGGCTGCTACATTCATTTTAGAAAAACAAACTGATATTGACATTTTCGTAACATTAGAAATACAGATCAGTAATTGCTGTTTCCCAGATGTTTACATAACTTGTTTGATAACTAAGCAATAAATAAACTTATATTCCGATTTACGACAATTTTATTTTTATTTTCTTTGTTTCTCTGAATGCCTTATCGACAGACGCAGTTTCTGACAACATTAACTATATCGTGTAGTTTTGATTGCACTAAATGTATTGTTGGATTTCTGGTAGCGAGGTAATTTACTGTTGATAAATAAAATTTCGCGGAAACTTCATTCTGCGCTTCCACCATTTAGTGATATTCGCAAGGGATTAATCAGCTGTTATAAATCTGGAACGACTTTAATGTCGTCATGTATTTAAACAGAGGTAAACTGATCCTCTGCATGTGAAATGTATTGATCGATTAAACTACTACGTTTCCATTCGCGTTTTTACGAAATTTGAACTTCTTTAAACTGATATTAGAAATAAATAGATTAGATATAACCACGGTCTCAACACAAACAATTGCGAATCCCAAATGGGATGGGACAAGGTGTCTGCAAGGAGTCGATGTGTCCTCACCTAAATTGACTGTGGACTCACGATCGACAGGGGATGCTTACTCCTCAGTGGCAGCTGAAACCATCTCTAGATCCGCAGAGGTTCGTGTTTGTCCAATATCACCAGATATATATATATACTGGACATTCTGCAGATTTACACTTTGGTATCTGAGATTTTATCCTCAATAGCCTCACATAATATTATCCCCGAAAACAAGATGTTCAAGATCTTCATTTCTTCTTTATGATTTCCTATCGAATATAACAAAATTTAAGTTCTCGTCAAAATAACCGGTCTCATTGTATATTGCTGGAGTAATACATCTGGAGTATTTTTAGTCTGGTATGACATATTAGTACTAACACGGGATTTTCTGTTGCATATACTAAAGCAGTGAATCAACTAGATAATTTTGATGTGCTCCAAACTCTTTAGAAGTGGATCCAAGTTTATGTTCATCGGAATTACTTATTTGCGTGGAAGAGCGTTGAAATAAAGGATTTTAAGCGAGAATTATTTCGTGGGTATAATATGACTTGTGTAGCGAAATGGTGCAAAGCGTACCTAACACATTTAACAGCAAATGTTTGTAAAACAAAGAGTGAATGACAACAAATCATATCACAATTTATAGTAAATCAAACGTGAAAAACATCTGTATCTCTAAAACACTACTATATCCAAACCATATGGTTATACAACCGAAGTTTATACTAAACATATAACATTAACATATATATTACATAATATGTGAAAATGTATGCAATCTATTTTCCTTGATTTTTTTTCGATGATATGGTGGCAGCAAGCTTCTAATCATGTTGAATAATTTGCCCCTGAAGAGAGCACTGTCTTTCCGCATGAAAATTTTCCCTAACAATCAGCTAAGATTGCAGCGGAACTCTAACACACACTGTCAAAAGGTCAGCGACGCCATTGTAATCTCTCTCTCTCTCTCTCTCTCTCTCTCTCTCTCTCTCTCTCTCTCTCTCTCTCTCTCTCTCTCTCTCTCTCTCTCTCTCTGTATATATATATAAGGGTCGAGAATAAATCTAATATTTATTTAAACCTTTTCAAATCAGGATTATTGTTGACGGTATGGTTTTAGTTAGGCGAGGCTTCACTGCATAATTAATTTATTTTCAAACATTGCGTTCTCATTGTTTCTTGTATTTGAATTAACTTTTAATTTAATGATGAATAGAATTATACCATTGCCTGCAGATAATTATGCACATGGAGAGAAAAATTAACACAGTGCAGGTGGCCGTGTAATGAATCGGACAAAATCAATACAATAAAAACGCTTTAACCGAATAACGTTCACGTCATCACACCTTATAATTTATTGCACTCACTGGAATCCAAGGTTACAAAAAAGTCAATTTCATACATCGCTTTCACTATATATTCTCAACATCGGTGACGTCAAGTGCTTTAAATTAATCAAAGTGAAAGTATCACAAACCTGGTGATTTATTAGAATTCACATTCGATTCAGTAAATTCTGAGTCTATACCAGTACTGAAACAAACATGTTATCCATGTATCTTATCATTCGTTTCAGCGCGATATATACCACTAACATGCAATGCAAAGTTATGATGTTATGAAGTTTAGGAGACAATATGCTGTCCTGGTGGATATTGGGGACAACAATGATCTTTGAAAATCGAAAGGTGGGATCAAGTGTCACGGAGGAGTAAGCAATTAGCGCAAGCGATGTCTAAACATGTAAACGCGTCAGATTGACAATGCCAGTACGTCGCTCTGATTCTATAAATTATGCTTACTCTTCCCACCTCTGGATTTCCATGTTTGTCCAATGTTCACCAGATTTCTGCACGTGTCTTGGACATCCTAAAGATTTATACTTTGGTATCTGAGATTATTTATATTATCACAAGAAATGATTTTTTTAAAACAGAAAATATTTACTTCCATTACCTGGACTACTATTTTCTTCTATTTTGAATTAGAACTCAATTGATGAAATTGTAGTGATCATTTCGAGCATTTGAGGAGCATCTGTGTCCGAGTGGTCACTCACTGTCTGTCAGTGCGAGTTTGAATCCTAAACTGATTTTGTGATAAAGGTATCCATTTTACTTACGGAAGGTCGGTGGTCTCATTCCGGGACACCGGGTTTTCTCCTCCACCATTAAAAACTGGTCGCCACCATATTAATGAAAATTGTTGAGTCTGCCGTTAAACAATATTGAAAATTAAGATTTAACATTATCTCTGGTATTATGTTCATGAAATATTTATAATAGGCGGCAACGTTTTTCTTTTTTAGGAAATTAAAAAAAATAAATCGGGAACATTCGTACACTTATGAATTGGCTGAGGAAATTTAATGTTAAAATATCCAGACTGGCCGACAAATTAGTAAACCCATACCTCAAATTATATCTTAGCCATAATCTATAAAATATGTAGTAGCATTTAACTACCCAACGTAGCTTAGATATTTTACTGACCATTTGTGTCAAAGATTAGATTTAAGACCCGAAGTTATCATTTCAATTGTATAATTGATATTTTATGTTCGCCTGAAAGATTTATCGGCTGGAGGTTAGAAGTCCTAATTTTTCTAGCAGAATAATATAGGGTTATTAATCAATAATTTCTTTGTTAGCCTAGTTATTGCGTCTCAGGCCAATACGACAGACCGAGGCGAAATAACTCTAGGCCTATATGGTAATCACTGAATAATGAGCATATTATTAATTATCTCGGCCAATATAAAATCCAACAAGACCAATGCTGCGCGGAAAAGATGCGCGTATGGTTCAGTTAGAACACCAATGGTTGGCGTTCACACTTAAATTTCCACTTTGTCTTCAATATTGGCCGATTTTCTAATATTGGCTTAGTTTCTTCGATATTGGCTTAGTTTTGTCAATATTGGCCGAATTTTGAATTTCATATGGTTTGGTCGAAAATGATGATTTTTTGTTCCCTCAATAGCCAAGATAATCATCTTTTTTACAGTGGTTTCTCCTAGACGGATTTTGGAATACATTTAGGTTAAAGATTTGGCCCTGTATGATACCACGTTTTGATTTGAATTCTACATCTATTTAAGATTTGAGAGCAACTGATGAAGTCTTATTGACAGTAACTATCGTCTTGACCATTTGTTTTAGCCTATTTTCAAAACCATTACTTTGGTATTCTGGTTATGATATTTGTTTATGGAATGTCAGATCCTACGATGTTAAAATATGACACGTATGAAACAAGTATGCGTCATATAACTGGCCGTAGAATGCTGTCTTTTCATCTTGAACAATGTATACAGAACACGGCTAATTACATTATATGCATATCAATTTAAGCAATATCTTTTTTACATTCTGAACCTCCCGTCCTCCATGGCGACGTGGACAATGTTTCAGGAAATATTTCATACAAATGGGGCATCAACGTACATTAAGTGACGGAATCATTATCTGGAAAGTAATAAACAGAGTAGTGACTACCGAAATCTAAATAATGAAAGTTGCATTATCATACATAAATCTAGTGCATGCGAAGCTTTATGGCTGAGCATGAATTTGAATGTAAAGATTAACATGACAAAACATTCTAATATATCTACTGTTAACTATGCATGTCACAAAAGCATTATTTCGCTGTTTCTTCACAGACATTGGAACAAAAAATACTCGTGTTAATAGCCTGTTCTGTAAACAGCATATAATTGCAGTGGCACATAACTGACTGACTCAAAGTGGTCTGGTAAGTGAATTGGTCTGATAAGTGAGGTGGTTAGATAAGTGATGTGGTCAGATGGGCTGATAATGGGTGAAGTGGTCAGATAAGTGAGGTGGTTAGATAAGTGATGTGGTCAGATGGGCTGATAATGGGTGAGGTGGTCAGATAAGTGAGCTGGTCTGATAGTCAGATGGGTGAGGTGAGGTCAGATAAGGGTGGTCTGATAAGTGAGTGGTCTTAAGCTGCCATAAGTCAACATTGGGTAAATCGATTTAATCAAATAAAAAATAATAATATCGTTTTTGAAATATCCCCAGTGTTTTACTTCCATTGGTCGCCACATTTGTTCACTTTTCTGAATAGAAACAAGTCCCCACAACCGATATAAAAGGCGAGTTTACAAAATCAGTCGTCATTGTCTAACTACAGTCGCATAGAACAAACGTGTGAAGTAACGAAGTTTGAGTATAACTCATCTGCATGTCGAAAATAAATATTGATATCAACAAAATTCATTTACTCTATATTCAGCCGGCTAATATACAGTTCACAAGCATGTAATTAATCAGTTTAAACATAAGAATATCAAACATAATTCCAAATTCCCCATGAGAAAATCGTAAATTATAATCAAACAGGAGCTCAGACCACCTGTTATGATATGAATGTCCTCACTTCCGAAATAACAAATCAAAGACAAGTCTGACCAAGGTCAACTCTGAAATATATATCCAAACACTCGGCTCCTTTTACAGGACCACTTGCTTCCATTTCGAAAAAATTGATAGAAATGTTTCACAGCTATGTCTGTTATAACGTTTATTTGTTGTCATCTTTGTAAAAATATGAGAAGGGGTACCTTGTCATTGGTCAAGTGCGCGCGACCCGACCTCTCACTTTACCGGGTTCACCAGAATGTGTGACGCTATGTAAACAACATAACGAGAGGGTGCAGATTACTGGTAGGATTTTATTTATTTTTACGTTCAAAGTGCATATTTTTTTACGGATACTTAAATAATGAATTTAAAACTAGTTATAAAATATATTTATTACGTATCTTAATTGACGTCTTTGATGTAAAAATTAATGCGGAATGTTTATGATTTGAATAAAGTTTATGTTTTGATTACATGTCATCTGTCCATTGTTTCGCGTTGGGAGTACAGGTGTGAAATAACGGTCGTTCTGCGGTCTCGCCTTTTATAGCGGAACTGCGAGCCAATTTCTATTGATAACATTTGACCAAAATGTCTGCCTGTGGAATAATAAATCGGGGGTGTTTCAAAAACATAATATATATATTTTTTCGAATTCAAAACTTGTTCAAAAGTTGCGATGACAGCTTTAAGTAAGGATAATTTTTATCAAATATTTATTACGAAAATGTCAAGAGACCGACAGCATACGGTCTTAAATGTGAAATGGTCTGTAGGTGTTCTGTAGGTGATGTTCCACTGTATACAAGAACACCATAGATAAGTTTAATGTCATACACCATGTGTACACATTATATTGTCTCTTAGCAAGCAAAGTTGATGGTTGGTGAGGTATTCAAAACTCACAATACCTCGAAAACAATTGACAAAGAATTAATTTGCAAGGTGGTCTATTCCAACTTCTTCTTAAGGATATCTGACATATCATATAACTATATAAGTTGTTTTATTTTAGGATTGTTTTCGTGACCAATCAACAATTTCTTATGTAAATAGAGATATCACATGTTCAGAGAAACATTGAACTTATGCAAATTCATTAATGGTCGCTGGGGACGCTGACTCTTTCCGAACACCTGGTCCCATCCCGTTTGGGATTAGCAATTGTTCTTCGTTTTGAGACCGTTGTTATATCTCATTTGTCGTATCCTGATGGACTTATAGTTTCAAATATTCATTGGTACTTCTCCATTTTACCTAGCAAGCAGGCATATATAATATAATCAATATAATACAGACACGAATCTGATAAAGATTGGACAAACACGGACCTCTGGAAATCAAGAGGTGGGATCAGATGCCATGGAGAAGAAAGTTTACCTTGTTGATCGGTTACCTCCGCCATGAGTCCACCGATCGATCAAGTAACTCAACATTTCACAGAAACAGAGTAATCGCAAACAAGACTATTATACCGACAGTAAAATTTCTTTTCTACCTGGATCGTAAATATTCGATAGGATGAACTCACAAAGCATGTAGAATGGTATAATACATTAATTATGCTGTGCAAAATAGGACAATAGTTAATTTATTAAACCCCCTCTAATCCATTGACCACTCCGCCGATACTCATTATTTCGATATGTAAGCCGTAGGGAAATAGTTGGTGGCAACGAGAACAATACACTTACTATTGTCGAAAAAGTCAGCAAATGAGAGATTCATTATACATAAATCTTAACCAATTTCTGGGTCGTCCAATATATTTTTTTATAATTCGACCCCGGGGAGGGATGCAAATCTCTCGGTCGTCCAATATATATTTTTTTATAATTCAATCCGGGGAGGGATACAAATCAGCATTGTGCAAAAGTGGCCATGTATCGTCTGAAGAACAATCATTCGGGAGTCTCGAGATTGAGTTAATTCAAACTGTAAACAAACAGCATCCCGACAAATTAATTTACCGTAAATTAGCCAATGCGAACACGATCGTTATAACAGTGTAAGCAAAATGGTCAGGCTCAGAGAAGTATTTACCGTAAATAAGCCAATGAGAACACGATCGTTATAACAGTGTAAGCAAAATGTTCAGGCACAGAGAATAATTCTTGAATGTATTAAGTGGTTAAAATTCCTTTTTTTCAGACGATTTTGTTAAAATAGTGAACAGAGGAATTTTAATTTTGAATTTACACTGTGGTCTGATAACTCGTTTTTCCTGTCAGTCGTGTCTTCATCCGGATATTTTTTTTATCAAAACAATGTAGTGATTGATAATTGTCTTCAGTTGAAAGGAACATGTTATCATAGATAATAATAATTAAGAAAAAAACGCACCTAAAGAATATCGATCGAATTGAATGAATAGGTTTTCGTCTCAATATGTTGATATTTTTACGCGATAAAGATTAATATGGATGTATATTACGCAATGATATCGACAAACAAACTAAATATTTGTATTTCTAAATCGACTTGCTGTAATAGGGTAATTACATAATTCACGACTTCATGTCTGACCCGTGTTATATCTTGATTTCTGATCGGAATTGTACTGTATATAGTTTCATCACTGTCGCGATCTGAACATCGATGTACAGCCCTAGGATATGAAACAACATACCATCACATTATGTTCTCAAATAACGATTTTCACATCGTTTATTGCTGTCTCTCATAGATGAAATAAATATCTACTTTCAAAGATTTCCGAAGTCAGTCTATATCATGTTAAAGCGAATCGATCCTCGTAACCTATAATAATTATTGTCAGTGCATGGGTCTTTATTTCATGGTTAAAGACGATAAACAAGTATATCCTATCCAAATGATGAATATTGCGAAAAGTATGGCATTGGATGAAAGGAGAGAGAGAGAGAGAGAGAGAGAGAGAGAGAGAGAGAGAGAGAGAGAGAGAGAGAGAGAGAGAGAGAGAGAGAGAGAGAGATAGAGAGACACACAGAGAGAGAGAGAGACAGAGAAACAGATAGACAGACAGGCAGACAAAACAGAAAGAGAGACAGACAGACAGACAGGCAGACAAAACAGAAAGAGAGACAGACAGACAGAGGCAAACAGAGAGAGAGAGAGACACAAAGTTATAGAGAGACTGGAAGTATCTGTGTCGGCGTGAGAGGCGAAAGTGAATCGTGGTACCAATCGACCTTAAATATTACAGCGCAATAAAACATATGCTGAGAGAGAGAGAGAGAGAGAGAGAGAGAGAGAGAGAGAGAGAGAGAGAGAGAGAGAGAGAGAAATAGCAGGTAAAAAACAAGGTTCTAGTAGTGTGCATAATACATAAGGCGTAAAGGTATTGTTTCTTTGATTTGTTTGATTGTTGTTTTACAATCCTTTAATATGAAAGAATGTCAACATCTTTGTCAATCCAGTTTTTGTCTGTGCTATGGACGGACGCCAATGTAGTTAGTTTTTTACGTTTCATCTTTATCGTGAAACGGTTCCTTGATTTCATCCAAAAGAAACGTGAATTTCAATTTGTATGGTGTGTGTATGTGTTTCTGTGTCTGTTTCTCTTTCTCTCTCTCTCTCTCTCTCTCTCTCTCTCTCTCTCTCTCTCTCTCTCTCTCTCTCTATCTCTCTCTCTCTCTCTCTCTCTATATATATATATATATATATATATATATATATATCTGTGTGTGTGTGCCTCTGTTTGCGTTTGTCTATCTGTGTGTATGTTTTCTTTGCGTGTTTGTACGTGCGTAGAAGCTTGCTCAATCTGGGAAAAAACGCTTCTATTTTGAAAATATTTCCATAAGGAAAATTTACAGGCATACCGATTTTTAAAAATAAAAAAACACGGACTTCTGGAAAGTTCAGAGATGCCATCGTAGTTTTGCAGCATACCGTAAAAACGATACAGTTTTACGACATTGTGTTGTTCAATAAGGATTTTCCCTTAAAGTCTCCAACGGGAAATTCACAGCCTGCGAATTTATAATTTGAGAGAGAGAGAGAGAGAGTTAGCAGGTAAAAAACAAGGTTCTAGTAGTGTGCATAATACGTAAGGCGTAAAGGTATTGTTTCTTTGATTTGTTTGATTGTTGTTTTACAATCCTTTAATATGAAAGAATGTCAACATCTTTGTCAATCCAGTTTTTGTCTGTGCTATGGACGGACGCCAATGTAGTTAGTTTTTAACGTTTCATTTTTATCGTGAAACGGTTCCTTGATTTCATCCAAAAGAAACGTGAATTTCAATTTTTATGGTGTGTGTATGTGTTTCTGTCTCTCTCTCTCTCTCTCTCTCTCTCTCTCTCCTCTCTCTCTCTCTCTCTCTCTCTCTCTCTCTCTCTCTCTCTCTCTCTCTATATATATATATATATATATATATATATATATATATATCTGTGTGTGTGCCTCTGTTTGCGTTTGTCTATCTGTGTGTATGTTTTCTCTGCGTGTTTGTACGTGCGTAGAAGCTTGATCAATCTGGGAAAAAGTGCTTCTATTTTGAAAATATTTCCATAAGGAAAATTTACAGGCATACCGATTTTTAAAAATAAAAAAAGACGGACATCTGGAAAGTTCAGAGATGCCATCGTAGTTTTGCAGCATACCGTAAAAACGATACAGTTTTACGACATTGTGTTGTTCAATAAGGATTTTCCCTTAAAGTCTCCAACGGGAAATTCACAGCCTGCGAATTTATAATTTGCGACAGTATTTTGATGATAAATGATAGGAAGATTAATGTTTTGAAGTTGACTTTCTGGAATATATCAACACGAAATCTGTCAATTCATTTTTTTTAAATCCAGAAGACATTACTTTCATGTTGCTGAAAAATAGTTATGTTTTGGAGAAGGAATATGATTAATGTAACTGTATGTATAAAATTATCCAAATCTGAAATAAACAGTGATGCTTATCACTGTATATCTGTATATTTTTCAGAATATATTTATACATAGTCTAACGTGTATTAAAGACAACTTCTGTAAAAAGGCCACGGTTTTTTAAAGGTCATTCCAACATAAAACTTTTTTTTATTTTTCAGAATAAAGGCCGGCTTTCTATAACGGCGACTTCTGTTCCCTTAAACATCCATTAATATTCATCATTTGCATATGTAACGTGGACATCTTAAAGACTTATACATTGGAAACTTAAGATTTTTATATTATAAACAAATGTTACTATTTTTAAATTATATATATATATATATGTCTGGATAAATATATATATATTATATATATATATATATATATTCTGTTTGTTTATAAATTATTATATATGCAAAATTATTATATATGCAACATCTCTGTCTGTCTGTCTGTACGTATGTATGTATGTGTGTGTGTATGTATGTATGTATGTATGTCTGTCTGTCTGTCTGTCTGTCTGTCTGTATGTTTCTTTGTCTGTCTGTCTGTTCGTCTGTCTGTCTGTCTGTATGTGTGTAAAACGTTTTTATCACATATACTGTGCTGCCTTACACGCAACTAACGTCTGCTCTTACGTAATTCAAAGTATATATAGATCATATCATTACGTAAACCCACCCACTACCCTGAATATTTGGACAGCATGTTATTATCATGGCACATAAATCTATTCGATCATTTTTTTCAGCAGTAAAAAAGCAAAAACTCCTCACATTATGTTACAAGGAACATCATTACAACGATATTGGTGTAAAGACGAGAAAATATTCCCTATAAATTCTATAAATAGTGACATTTAATGGTTTCGTATAAACTACATGCTACTTATTCTCTCCGATGATCGTTGGATAAAAATCAGTGGATTTAGGTTTATCTATCTTCATGATTTTCCTAATAACGAACTGCGCATTGCAATATGAGGGTCACATCGGTAACATTAGCATCTTAAAGGGGCATTAGCTGTGTTTACAAAAAAAAAAAAAAAAAAATTATTTCGATTTTTTCTACTTTTACAACTTGAACTTGATGTACAATAACAAATAAGAGCTATGCACGGGCATAAAAATCTTACATTCCTATATATTTTTGGGGAAAAAAAGTCAGGTCCAGTGTTGTACACATATGCAAATAGTAAGCTTGAATTAATCAATTGCAAATTACAAGTGAAAAAGTGCCAAACTGGGTTTCTCAAGCAATTTTCATAAAATATATAGTAATTTAAAATTGTCTATGCCTGTATATCTCTTTTTTTATTATTCTATATCAATCTAAGTTGTCAAAAGGGAAAGTTTTTTTATTGAAATAAAACAATTCCCCTTTAAGTGATTGATGTCATTCCACTATGGACTGACATTGAATAAACCATAGAACTTCAATAGCTAGTTTGAATAATAACTTCAATAGCTAGTTTGAATTAATTCCTGAGTTGAATTGTTCATACAACGTTAATGTAAAGAATCGAGAGATTTTGAAAGTGTAGAATAATTATAAACTGAATATACCTTTCACCACAAAGAATTACTGACATATATATATATATATATATATATATATATATATATATATATATATATATATATATATATATATATATATATATATATATATATATATATATATATATAAATTCATGGATTAGGTTGACGAATAAAAAAAATTTGATTCTATGTTAATTCTAGGTTAACCAATCCCCCCTCCACCAACGACAAAAGCAACGGCTGTATACTATTGTATTATATATGTATGTTGATATGAAGAAGAATTTGTTTAGAAGCATCTGAGTCAACAGAAAAAAAAAGCTCGCGGTGTCCTTTAATTTGACGTTTAGGAATATCGACGAAGTTTTGTCAATAAATAATGACAAGTCTATTTCCATTCGGCCCTTCCGGCTTTTCCGGGTAACTTAGCCAATTGTTCTATCTACCAGCACGTGATCCTTATTTCAATGACGAAAAAAGTACCCAACTAGTATCAATACACCTCTCCTTTAAATGCCGTGATTTTCACGATCATCTCGCGTTTTTAGTTCAAGGTATTTTTTCAGACAAATGTCAATGCGGTCTATCCCACAATGCATCACAAATGATCCGATATGCTAGGGCGTGTTCTACATACGGATATTTCAGATGGAAATTACTAACTCATAAGTTATTGTCACAGAGAATCGCGCTCGGTGTCAATGTTTTACTGTAGGTATAATGACCTTGTTTGCAATTACTTGTTTATTTAAATTAAACGTTGAGTTACCTGTTCGGTAGCGGCTGTTGAATCGTCTGTACGGATTGTTACGAGGATTTATTTCTTCGCATATTTCGTTTGAATTTGACTGTGGACTCACGGCGGGTGTGACCGGTCAACATTTGATACACCTGATCCCACCTCTAGATTTCTAGAGGTCCGCGTTTATCCAATATTCACCAGATTTATATATTGTATCCTGGACATCCAGAGTATAAATAATCTGGTAACTGTGTATATTATTGTAAAAGATTATTTTATTGTTATATTCCCATCTGAAGTACCGTACATGTTGTCGATATACAAGGTTATACAAGGTCGGAACACAAACATTGTCTATCTTTTTTTATTCATAACATAACAGTTTTTGATGTAAGGCATTTAGAAAATAGTTGAATATCTGGCAACGTAATAATTTGACTAAATGTAATAGTGTAATTGATTTTAAGCTTTCCCTTGGTAATTATACAAAGCAAATGTATGTTGTTGGTATATATTATAAGGATCATGTATAAATACTTCTGAAAGTGCACGTGAAATCTGGTTCAGCTAACAACAATGTTATCAGTGCTTCGAAAACTCACATTGGATTGGAATGTTTCAGTTAATGGGTACTAGGGATAAACTTGTACTCCCTTGTGCAATAACGTTTCGAATGTTAGTTGAATAAATATCTAATAAATGAATTTAATTCAACAGTAAATAAAATGGATCTAATTTGTTTTATGATTCTAAAACCGATAGTATAAAAGCAACTATGCGCCGTTATATTATTTGCAAAACATTTTCTGCGTCAATTATTTCGGGAACATATTAAAACAAATCAATTTCTTTCCATTCAAATTTTGTATAATGGCTTCATTTGTATTTCCGGTATATTTAGTATTTTGTCTCATCTTTGCCTATTCCATTGTACTGGATAAAGCTTATGTCAATCAACAATAGAGGTTTTGTCATTGATTATGACTGCTTCAGATATTAGAGCTGTAGGTTTTCCAGTACTAATGAGTACGTAACTAGACGATCTCCATTTTTTCTCTCTTTTCCACAAATCTATATTTTTGATATTTTTTATGTAGAAAACAGAATGCACTTATGTTTGCATTTCACTATAAACGTGAAAAAACATAGATAAACAAGGTATTGTATTAAAATTATATTTATCAATACTAAAGTTACAGTTTTATAAGACGCCAAATGAAATGACGATTTTCTAGTTAAGTCCAGAGATGTTATTCAATGTAATGCACTGGCCATAGTCAGTATAAAGAGCATCAATCAAATAATATGCAATATTCCGTGATGTAGGAACTCTTCTTATTGAAGGTGAATTTAATCTTTTGATCACGTGATGAATACAAATTTTGTTTCACTTTTCATCGCTGTAAGCATTACACCTATAGAACAATTAAAGTACATGTTTATACAAAAGTCTCAGATGTCAACGTTCCGTAAATTTCTGGTATAATAGTCTCGTTTGCGATTACTCTGTTTCACTTAGTGAAATGTTGAGTTAACTATTCGATGGCGGTTGTTGAAACGTCTGTACCAATTATGACAAGAACTCGTTCTTCACGAATTTCATTTTAATATGACTGGTCGACAGGGGATGCTTATTTCTCCATTGTACCTGACCCCACTTCTTGATTTTAAGAGGTCCGTGTTTGCCCATTTTTAACCAGGTTTGAGCTTGTATCCTGGTCATTCTAATGAATTATACTTTAGTATCTGAGGTTTTTATATACCAAAGTATAAATCATTATCATATCCTGAATACATCATCCAGAGTTTCAAAGTTCAAATGTGTTGCATCTTTTCTATGAAAAGACGTCTGATCCCACTTGTGGATCCCCCTTCAGTTTGTTTTTATACCTAGAAGTTTATCACATAGTTGCATGACTTTATCTTGTAGTGGACATATTGAACGATTCAGTAGTGTATATTCGAAACAACGTCGATATTGCTGTTTCGGTATTTGCGCTAATATTTTGTAAATGATTACTTTTGACGCAATCCGTTAAATTTTTAGGAAAAAAAATTATCATTTTGTAGTTTTCTTCATGGGATGAAATTGTCGTGGATAGAGCAGGCCCTCGTGCAGTGGGTAATTTAAGTGTATATACATCGAGTTCAAGTGATGTGATAATATTACTTTCAAACTATAAAGAATAAACATAGACAAGTGATCACTCACATTCAATTTATTAAAACAAAATGACATCATTCTACGTCAGTGTCCATTACATCATGAGAACAACTAAGACATTAAAATGCTGTATCAGCATCAGCCATTCCTTCCCTATGCATTTGATAAATTTTAAATACTGTGATTCTGGTGATATTTATTGCTGTGAAATTTGCTACTATCAGCAAATCAATTACTTAATGTAAATGACAGGGATGTTCATAGTCAATCTGGATATCTGATAATGCTCAAGCAGCTGAAAGGCGGCTAGATGAAACAGATATATAGATATCGACGTCGGAAACAAATTATCCGCTGGCACCCACAAAATGATGTCAATAATAATAATAACAACAACAACAACAATAATAATAATAATAATAATAATAATAATAATAATAATAATAATAATAATAATAATAATAATAATAATAATAATAGTAGTAGTAGTAATAGTTTTAAAAAAAATCTCATGGGTCTTTTAGATGATCGAGACGAAGGCGGAAGGCGTTACACGTAAATGAACCCTCAATGCATTGGCGTCAGTCCATAGCACAGGCCAAAATTTGTTACACTTCACTTGAAGCTGATGATATCTCAATATAAGTAAATAATTCTTTGCGGGAAGTAAAACAACAATCAAAATATAAAAAAAATTCCAATAAAATTTAATGTCCTCCAAAGGGAAGTATCAGTATGCGAAAAAACAGAAAAACACTCAAATTTCACAAATTTTCGGCCACTTGGCCTTTGTATTATGCAGACTTAACTGATATACATATTGTCGTCTTTCACTTGATAAAGGCCAAGTGGCCGTAAATTTGTGAAATTTGAGTGTTTTTCTGTTTTTTCGCAAAATATAAAAAGTTATAAGATTATGATATTAGATTTATGCATATCAAGACATATTACTTTGAGTTTATGTTTATGTCTAAGTAGATAGAACTTTTAAGTGTACAAAATGTTGAAGACATATTTCATTTATGTATTTTTATATTTAGCGACAAATTGGAGATCTGTGTATGTATAAAGTGGATCTTAGATATCACCCTCATAGAAAGAGGACAGTAAAGTTGAGTAAAAACCAAATCTATGTCCTGGACATCCTATTGATTTATACTTTGGTATCTGAGATTTTTATATTTCTATACATTTTGTAAAAAAAATACTATACCGGTATCTAATATTTGTAAGTATGTTCTTATGCTCAATGTATTGCTGTAAGACTGTCTGCATAAAATACGTATTATATATGTTTATATATTCCTACCGGATGTGTCAAATTGCACAAAGGAATACCGAACTTGAATTTAATATCCTACATCAATGATTGGTTGAACTTAATATCCTACATCAATGATTGGTTTACTGTTACAATAAACAGAATTACCTTTATGCATATTATCACGTGGTATGTTTACCCCACTTTACAATAATCAGAAACCCTGTTTTCTTGGACCCGTATGCAGAACCGATATAAATCTGCATTGCGTGCAACCTGCCAGTCTTACTGCTATCTGTATATTTTACATCTAGTTCAAAATTAAAGTTTTACCATCTTTTACGAAGCAATAGGGAGTTTTATACATAAAACACGACTTTGAGCTTTATCCAAACGCAAAGAATGTCTATTATGCAATGTTAATTAAATGTAAAAAAACACTGGAATCTCATGTAGGTACAATTGGCAAGCTAAGCTCAGTGTTTTGACCTTGATGCAGAAAATGGCATATTAATCAATATTAATGGTGTTTTACGTCACGATCAACAGTTTTTCAGATATATGTTGGCGGCCACTTTTAATGGTGTAGGAGAGAACCCAGGAAAAGACCACCGGCCTTCCGAAAGTATAAAACAGGCATTTTTTTCACAAACCCAGCTTACGTTCCCGTTTGGCTCAATCCTGCGCTGATCAGAAGTTGGGCTCGAACCTGCGCTGATCAGAAGTAAGAGACTTCATAGTTCAAAGAGCGATGTTCTAATCACTCGTCAACGGAGGTTTCCTATATTATACAGGGGTCACCAAGGGATCAGAAAATATTGACCTTTATGTGCAGTTGACCCTTATACACAGGTTCAATTTAGTTGAAGTATGCAGTCAGGGAACTTGAAAAAAATGGCCTTTATACACAGGTAATCCTTATATAGAGGTGGCCGCTATTGCATATTTTACTGTATATAGAAGCGACGAACAATTCATTGTTTTAGGTTTCTTTCATAATGATTCTTATATATTTCAGAACGTAATACAGTCTGCTTATCTCTAACTTTGAGATCGCTATCTTTATTCCTGCAATAATTCATACCTATGGGCTATCTGTCAGATAAATGCCATCAGAGATTGTGGTAGTTGTCTGTATATAAGAAATTATATCTCACAGATGTTCCTCTTTGCCAGTACGTGTTCAACTAACAAACATTTCATATACAGAGGCAAACCACTAACTGCTCAGTTGTTTTTACAGGGATATCAGAAATCGTATTTAATGTTAACATTTCGCTAATTTTACGGTCGTTATAATGATCTCGTTTGCAATTTCAGTATTTCATTGATTGAAAGGTTGAATTGCCTGTTCGATAGAGCTTGTTTAATCGTCTTCACTATACATACAGTAGACATGTTACCAAATATTCGAATACTCACCATATACTATTCAATAGTGGATTTCTCGTACAATCGTTTAAGCCCTAGATTTTGTATATGGTAACCAGAAGTAGTTACCTGGAAAACTCTGGTCAATGTGGTCGTATATTTAGTGGTTTACCTAAGTATTGATGATATCACTTGATTTGCCTGGCCTTTGGCAATCTTTCTGAATTCAGAAATTAATTGTCTATCACTGTCTCAGTTCACGCTTCGAATATCTACCGGACTCAAACAAACGTGATGTACACGTAGCCTGGATATGCTTACGGCTGGTGATTCGTAGTGTGTGTTGGAAACAAATATTTTGATTCACAACTTTCACACATATTTACATCACCTTCTTTAAAATGAATAATTACGACCGATTATCTATTTTTATTTATTGCTCTAGTTATCCCATTGCATTCTGCGATGTTACAAAATAATATATGTATTCGAATTACACAGTGAAATACCGCAGCTGTAGTAGTAGCTGTATCAAAAGTAGTCGTGGTATGAAAATTAGAAGCATGATATGTGACAGTAGGAGAAGTAGTTGGTTTAGTGGTAGTAATAGTAGTGGTGGTGGTAGTAGTAGTAGTAGAAGTAATAGCTGTGGTAGTAACAGTAGTAGTAGTACTACTACTAGTAGTAGTAGTAGTAGTAGTAGTAGTAGTAGCAGGAGCAGCAGTAGTAGTAGTAGTAGTAGTAGTAGTAGTAGTAGTAGTAGTAGTAGTAGTAGCAGTAGTAATAGTAGTAGTAGTAGTAGTAGCAGCAGCAGCAGCAGTAGTAGTAGTAGTAGTAGTAGTAGTGGTGGTGGTGGTGGTAGTAGTAGTAGTAGTAGTGGTGGTGGTGGTGGTGGTGGTAGTAGTAGTAGTAGTAGTAGTAGTAGTAGCAGCAGCAGTAGTAGTAGCCTTAGTAGTAGTAGTAGTAGTGGTGGTGGTGGTGGTAGTAGTAGTAGTAGTAGTAGTAGTAGTAGTAGTAGTAGTAGTAGTAGTGGTAGTAGTGGTGGTGGTGGTAGTAGTAGTAGTAGTAGTAGTAGTAGTGGTAGTAGTAGTAGTAGTAGTATTAGTAGTAGTAGTAGTAGTGGTGGTGGTGGTGGTGGTGGTGGTTGTGATAGTAATAGCAGTAGAAGAGCAAACAGTGGCTGTCGTCTGCAATTGTCTGTAACTGTGGTAAAATCTGATCTATTAGAAACAGGGAAGCCGTATTTGCATTAATATTGCAATTTCATTGGATAGAAAACTAATTTTACTTCCCTTAAGCAATCTACACAACAATTATCTGTCGTAGTTTTGGAACGTGCTCCGTCGTAATTTTTGGTATATGGTGAAGAGTAATATTCCTTACTGAATACGATTGCATAATAATTGTGAATTATATTGTCAACATGAGATTCCGTTTCATTTTCATTGGCGATAATTAGTAACTTCTAATAAATAACTACCAGAATATGTTGTAAAACAAATTATTCGAATTAGTAAATACAAATCTCTCTCTCTCTCTCTCTCTCTCTCTCTCTCTCTCTCTCTCTCTCTCTCTCTCTCTCTCTCTCTCTCTCTCTCTCTCTCTCTCTCTCTCTCTCTCTCTCTCTCTCTCTCTCTCGTTAAGTATCGAAACGCGTAATTGAATGTCTTTTTTCACTGTTTAATGCGACTGAATTCTCATGTTTTTCCTCAAATTCTTTTTTAGTGGTTTCAAATCAATATCCACTTTTTTTTTACAGATTAAATGTGCTGTTATGCATTCTTTCAATATTAACAAAACATTTTAAACCCTAAACGATATATAAATGAGCACTAAAAATATTGTTCAAGATTATACGAATAAAAAAAACAGATACCAAAGTATAAATCTCCAAGATGCACGGGATACATATACAAACCTGGTGTAAGTCCGACAAACCCGTACGTCTGGAAATCCAGATGTGGGATCAGGTGTCAAGGAGTAAACATCCCCTTTTCATCGGTCACTACCACCGCGATTCCAGTCAAATGCAAATGAAATAAGTGAGGAATGAATTCTTGTCACAACTGGTACCGCTGACTAAGCAACCCCTACTGGACAGGTAACTCAACATTTCATTTTGTGAAAAAGAAATAAATCGCGAAAATGTTCATTATGTCGACAGTTAAATTAAAGTAAAGTATTTATCTCGACTGACATGGAATATTAAGAATCTGACTTCAAGTTATAAACATAAATATGTTAAAATTACTTATGAATTCGTTCAAAACAAATTTGCTGAAAAAAATAGCCGGAATTGTATCCCTATTCATAAGGCCTATAATATTATAACGTACATTTGTATATTATCAGATAAATGCAGAGCGCTTTGAACTTTAATTCCTGAAAAAGATTTATTCAAACACTTCCATACAATGGAACTGAAATTTTGATCCGACGTACGATTAAAATAGGCTGAAAAAAAATGTTTTGGGAATTGTACATTAAAAGTGTTTCGACATTCAAAATTAACAACATCTTGAAGGGTTTTTCGAATGTATCTAGGGCATTGGACAATCATTTGACATCATTTATTAGCTTAAATCTCTCCATCACTTAACTATTCAGAGAGCATCTAAGTATCTAATATATTAGACTTCAATACTTCACTGACACTTTAAATTGTCTAGAATAAATGTCACCGAAGTAACATAAGCTGCCTCTATGTTTCTGTTGATAAATATATTACACAACCCACTAGCTTTATATTAGAATTTAATGTTTACTCTTTCATAAACTTTATTTGATGGGAAATCTGAGAAAAACAGATAATGCATCTGACAAACTGAATGCCTGTTATTCCCACTTCGTAGATGCTTAATGCTTTGTTTCTGTATTGGCACAAGTTTCGAAGACAATCTCTGAATGAAATATAACGAACGAGTTGGTTTTAGTTTTATATAAATTAAGCTTAACTCACGTAACATCAAATTGGATCGTAAAACTTCAACAAGAACACTTCGCAAAACAAATAAAACAGAAGGTCGTGAAATATCTGCCTCGGTTTCTATAAATCTTTTAGTTTTCCCTTGGATCTTAGATCGATCTATGAACCAGGTAAGGTATATTTACTTCAATCGTATTCTTGTATTGTTTATCATTCTCGTCAAAACATTTTTTTCGTTTAAAATTAATTAATACTGCAAAAAATCAGTTGCCGTGGAGGATTGGTCATATAAGTCAAATGAAGATCAGAGAAATCAATAAAGACGTCTTTACAACTAAAGTGCAGTCAATGAAGCATAGAAGTTACAAACAAGTTCATTATACCGACCGTAATGTTTTTGAAATGTTGACATTAAACGCGACTCATCACATCCTAGTAACAACATCTTATTAATAAGTTGTTTGCGTCTGAAAGACCTGTAGTTTAAGAATGAGAAAACATATCACTAGATTTCCATCGAAAGGATATGGATATGGGTCTTTCTCTCTGCAAGATAAACGGACAAAGCCACTTAGAATCCCTGAGGGATGTAATTAGTATGCAGAAAAATAATGAACTTTAAAATATCTCTTCATAAACAGCGAATATGATAATCGTGAATTTTTGTTTTCAGTTTTGCTACCATATTTGAACGGCAGATGCAGAGTACAGATTTTACAACCCCAAAAAATCTAAATATCTTCCTTCTCATTCGATTTGCAACTGATTTTGCAACTGATTTTGCCAGATTTGTATCTGTGTTCTGGACATCCTAAAGATTTCTACTTTGGTATCTGAGATGTTTTATATTTTAAGCAAGATTTCATTACATTATTTCTGTGTGCTGTTTAGATTTGCATATTAAACTAGCTATTCATTGATCTTGATGTCGTATCATTGTAGAGGTCTGGGTGATGTGTACTTGACCTGTATCTGATCTCCTCGTGCAATTATATGTAATGCAAAATAACACATTATCAGCGTACTTACCAGTCACGTACATGGTATTTGCATGTAATATAAATATCGTCATATCCCGTGTAGATCGTTCAATGTTTTTCTTGTTGTTGTTTTCGATTGCATTGTTTTGATGTTGTTTTTGATGATTTTGTTGTTTTTGTTATTGCTTATGTTTTGTTGTTGTTGTTTTCATTCTGTTTGTTTAATATCTCTAAGCCACGAAAATTCCTTAGGCAAAAAAACCCAAAATGATTGATTGATACAGAACAATTTCATGATGGTTGAACAATCCCTGAAGAAAAAAAAAAGTTTACATAATTATATATTCGCTTATGCACGAAATATGATCAATTTGATATATACATGTATATGCACTGAAGTCAATTTTGTAAAGACACCATGTTGCTGCATGATCATCTATCTTGTAGACCATGCTATGACGGAAAATTAAAGTTTCATTAATATCCAATATTAGATAATTAAATCAGGAATGATGAAATGTATCCGCTTAGTTTGGCACTACGTATCCTCACTGAAACGTTGTCAAATTCGACAATTATCTGTCCAACCTGATAGATTAAAGGTCATTTACACAGACATAGCATTCCGTATATTAGATTTTTCACACATAATGCAGTGTGTGTGTGTGTGTGTGTGTGTGTGTGTGTGTGTGTGTGTGTGTGTGTGTGTGTGTGTGTGTGTGTGTGGAGGTGTGTGTGTGTGTTTGGAGGTGTGTGTGTGTGTGGAGGGGTGTACCTCTGTTTGCGTGTGTGTATCTGTGTGTATGTGTTTCCTTGTCTCTGTGTTTGTGCGCATGTGTGTTTGCGTGTCCGTGTGTGTATGTGAACATGTCTCTGAATGTGTTCGCATGTGTGTTTGCGTATGTGTGTGTATGTGTATTTTTGCGTGTGTGTGCGTGAGTGAAAAATATGCAAAATAGTTTCTATTTTCATGCATTGTTGTCTTCTTGGACAAACATCTGAAATTATTGGTACAGATTGGTGCAATCCTAAGTGATATAATATGGCGATGTTTTATAGATATTTATATCTTTGAAACCTGCAGGATGTATGAATTTAATAATCAAAAACACTTAACGCTAAGATTAAATAGCTCGCTTGTATGTTTACCAGACGTAAAATCCTTTTCTATTAAAATAAACACGGAAAAGTAACTGTTAATTGTACTTGTTTATTTCAAGATTCAATAAAATGGATGGATACATTTTCGCTGATATTTTTTATCTTAATAAAGAATAAATTGTTTAAGTTGATAATTACAGCACGTGCATATTACTCGGATCCTCACGGAAATCGCGCAGTGTTACCTAATTTACTTTAGCAGCCGTGATAAAATGAAAAATGTAGGTTATGGCGAGACGACCTCGAATACACTTTCATTTTATTAAGAGTCTGTTGAATTTGATATTTGATCTCCTTATCACAAACATCCATAAATCGATGGATCGTGTATGTGCAGTGCTGATAATTATGTGTAAACAGAAGTATCGTTGTCTTCAACAGAGTGTAAATATCCAACATAATCTTTATGAAATTGATTTTATTCCAGAAATTAACATTTCCTTATGAAATAGTAAGAGTTAAATATTGAAATAGCTTACGCAAAAGGCAAATCATAAAAGAAACATGCGTGAACGAGAAAGTTAATTTAATCAATCAAGAACGTACCACACGTCGTACGTATAATATATGGTGTGTCATTTTAGCTCGTCCTTGTATTTTCTGGAACTAAAGGAAATCCAGTATAGCACAATATCACTAAACCGAAAAATGAAAATTCCTTTTCAATGTGATATCTGTTGATATATGTGTAAAAAGATTTTTCTTACTAATACTCTCACACCCCCAGTTTGCATTTGGAAAACATTATTTTGTAAGACTTAATTTTGTATAAGTATTTTAAACTTCAATACATTTCTATAGATATGCAAATTGATTGTAAACAATATGGCCGGTGAACAAATGGTTGCTGAACCAGGAAGTACGGATTAAATTTGACAAGTGATATTATTACAACAACGATTTAATGTCTAGAGTAATGCATGAAATATGCATTGAAAGTACTATAGGAATTAATTTCCTACATCCATTATTTCATATCTTTCTTTTGTTTATCGATTCTACAATTACATGGAACAAAGTACGGTTTGTGGAATCACAGCAGGTTAAAGAGTTATTTCCCTTCGTTTGCAAACAGATCACTTTGATAATCAAAGTTTTGGTATTGGAAAAATAATAAAATCAAAAGGCATTAACTCTGCTTCTTCCCTTTCTTTCCTATTTTGCTACTTAGAGTGATACACAATAAAACAATTCTGAAATTCCTATATATATGTACTTTCATTATTCTTACATACATGTATTAGAATATTGGATGAGAAACTGAGTTGAGCACTGTAGTCACATGTCCCCAAATTTTATGGTCGGTATAATAGTCTTGTTTGCGATTACTCTGTTTCCTGAAGTGAAATGTTGAGTTGCCTTTTCGTTGTCGGTTGTTGAGACGTCTGTACCAATTGGGACGAGGATTCGTTCCTCGTGTATTTCATTTGGATTTGACTGTGGACTCACGGCGGGTGTGACCGGTCGACAGGGGATGCTAACTTCTCCATGGCACCTGGTCCCACCTCTTGGTTCCCAGAGGTCCGCGTTTGTCCATTTTTGCCGGATTTGTATCTGTGTCCTGGACATCCTTAATATTTATACTTTGGTATCTGAGATATTTTATACCGTAATTGATTAATTCAACCTTACTATTTGTATATGAATACCACACTGGACCTGCCCTTATTTGCACAAAATACATAGGAATATAAGTCTCATTGTGTTTGCTTATAGTTTTTATTTGTTATTTACATCAAGTTTATGTACTAAAATAGAGAAAAATCGAGTTATTTTGGCAAACACAACAAATGTCCCTCTCAGTAAATAAACACTTTTCTTCAAATAGATACATAAAACATAACTGAATCTATTGACATTTGTGTCCCCGATATAACGGGCTCATCCATATACATAATGTTTCGTAGTTATCAAAAACAGTAGTACAACCATATATTTGATATATTTCCGAAACGCGAATAAAGTATATATCTCCCGCCAAAATGTCTTCAGCAGCTTTTGAAGTGCCACAACTCTTAATCTGTGCTATGTACTACGCCATTGCAGTGACTGACTGTTCACATACGTGTAACATTTGCCGCTTTCAAAGCTCATTTAAAAGAATCGTTACTTTCATTTTTTTATAAAGCTTTTACCGACGGAACAGTCTCTTCAGTTCTTTCAGTCTTTCTATGACCCAGTACCGGGATTCGAATACGGATAATTCCGCTTTCGAGTCGAATACTATAACACCGCAATCCGGGTTCGCAATCATTTAATCAAATTTGACTGTATTCAGCAATGGTGAACTTTCGAAATCGCCCGATTTACTGTTAAAACCCTGCATTTAGTCGCAAACGTCACGTGAATTGTCAAAAAATCCTCCAACTTATTTCCGGATTCTATTTTCAGGTAGCCCCGATAGCGCAGTTGGTAGGAATGTCCTGCTAGTGGGTTCGATTCCTGGTCTGTCCTCATATTTTCCTACGCCATGTACATTTGGCGCTCAACTTAATAACCTATTTTGGGATGTTTTAAGAGTCGCTTGAATTTCTTTACACAAAATAGCGTTTATACCATAAAGTATTACGATGTTTTTGCTGACTGTATACATTGGCTGAGTTAGATATGAAAGTCGAAAACACACGTGAGGAACAAAATCGAAAATGTTCGTCTAATGCAGGATTATAAAGGTAATACGGGCTAACTCGAAAGTTTCCTATTTTTATAAATATATTGTCAATCGATCAAATGGCCCAATAAGATGTATACCTGCATTTTCATACAATATTTGGCAACCTTTTACATATATTCTCGGGTTTTCACGTGAACTCGTTGATTAGAGTATACTTGTGTGCTGAAACTAAAGTACAGATACATGTATATACAAAAACCTACTTAACCGAATGCAAATATAACTCAATGCTATACTCTGTGTAAATCAGAGAATACTATCGACAAAACAATTTCGACGGATTGTTGTAGCTATATAGCTATTAAACAATAAAAACATCGAATTATTACTCCTCACGGATATAAATGTATAATGATACAAGGGCCTCTCTATGACACTACTTATAAAATACTTGAACACTAAAACAACAAATCAATTACATGTTCTTGTTCTCTTCAACCTGAAACGGATTACAGTTGTAGACTCACCACAAAATTATTATGAAAGAGCATATGATTGTGTACCTCTAGGATATTTGTATAGTAAGCTTGTTAATTATTGACAGTTTTCCTTTTTTTCTTTTTTTTTTGTCCTTAAATGAGTTTCACGCAAAAAAAAAATAAAAAGATGCATCGTGTTATGTTTAATATTTTTAAAACATTTTTCATAAATTTTGACGGTTTAAAGAAACCAATAGATTACAAAGCTGTGACGTAATGCTTACCATAGTTTTAAGTATGAAAGTTAATTTGGTAAATATGATAATATATTTACATTTTCGGCGCTTACATCACACTGTTAATATCTCTATTTCCATGTTTATTTATTTATCTATTTATCATCTGTGTATTTGTTTATTTATTTATTTGTATGAATGGATTGACAACGTAACAGACAGACAGACAAAGCGCATATACACCAAACAGATAGATAAAGTATATATATATATATATATATATATATATATATATATATATATATATATATATATATAGATATATATATATGTGTGTGTGTGTGTGTGTATGTGTGTAGGTGCGTGCGTGTGTGTGCATGTATATGTGCATGTATGTATATGTGTGTGTGGATAAATAGATACATAGACATAATATTTGAATACATCATGATTTCAATACCAATAAACGCAATCCATAGAATATCATATAGTGAAACATTTAAATAATTTAAAAACAAATCCTCATTTGACAGCCATGTAATGATGGCTTTCCAGTTCAATTATAGATAATATAATTTCACAGAATACGTTTGATGTATCGATCACTGGTGCTAGACTACTTTTTGGTTTAAATACCCACTGTCTGATTACTAATATTGTATATCCAGACCAACGGCAAGTGACAAGTACATACATATATATTTGTTACCAATTAACGAGACATTCTAAGGGTTTTTAACAGTTCTGTCGCATGATATCTCATATGTTTTAATCTGCACGCAAATCCAGGAAAAAGTATGCGTTAGTGTTAACAGAAGACCTCTACTATCTAATGGATATTTGTTTTTCAGCGGAAGAGTGATTGGGAGATGGTTAATCGGAGACGGGCAAGCCTACCTACACTCTAAGTGCAATGAATCGCAAATCGAACGTTAAACTAACTGTTAGTGTAGCAGATGGAGGAACTCCGAACAACACATACAGAGATCCCATCTACTTAGATTGGGTGCCTAACAGTCCGAGTGAATCGGATTCTTCCCCACCCCCTTCTCCGAAAAAGGAGGAGAAGAAACTGTTGCGCGTTGGATTTAATACCATGGAGGAAGATATTGAGAATAGTGGACGTAAGCGGGATATTGAAAGGGATTTAAACAAATTATCCCGTAAGGGAACAGGAAGTGTACGCTACACAGAGCCCAGAATGTCTCTACTAGGAAAACCTTTAAATTATCGACAACACAGGAAAGATGCTCGGATGAGAAAACTTCAGGCCAAAATTTATAATTTCTTGGAGCGACCTAAACTTTGGCTGTCAGTTACCTATCATCTCTTGATGTAAGTATTCCATTTCTGTATACAAGTTCTTCTTCACATTGCTTTTTATTATCCTGTATTTATGGTCATGTTTTACATTTAATGCGCTGCATAAAAAAAATTGCGTTAATAAAAAAATACAAAACGGTTGTTGCCAATACGTATGTTTCTGCATATGCTAAGTATATGTATAGGTAATACAAACAAAAAATACATGTTATTAGTGCTTTGGACTTTATAGTACATCGACGCTTGCGGATAAATGTTTGGCTATATCAACTCAGAAACAACGAGAGAGGGTGAATATTAAGAAACAAGACATTTCACGTTTAATTTTGAATTTGAAAACAAAAAGAGACGTTGATATACAAGAAACATGCAATGTAATTTGATAAGAGAAATGAAATAACTGAAAGTTAAAGAGGCATAAAGAAGCATTGTTTGAATTAAATAAATAGACGACGTTCAGAATTAATGTACATTACATTAGATATGTTGGTTTGAGCAGCACTTTTGTCAATTGTAATCACGGATGCATGTTGAAATTCTGCTTCCAACTCCACTTTTGATGGATGCCATTGTAGATTCTAGTTTTGTTTTCAGATAATGAATACTATCAAACTGTATTTTATTCTACGATTGATAAAACGATACTTGAACTATTAATCTATGGGCTGGTAACGAGGTCAGCCCCAAAACAAATTAATCCCAGTTTGTTTGATTTCTATTTAATGTAATAAATGGCATTACATGTATACGTTATTTTATGCTACTTTTGATAAAACGGGACATGTCATGTCTATTCACGAACAGTTATCAAGGTCAACTCACTGACGCAACCTTTTTATTTTTTATAGTTTGGTTCTATTTTCAATATTCGTTTTTCAACGTATTATTGCATTCATTTGTATGCGATTACTTTCGCTATTTAATGTCTTAAAATCAGGTGATTAAAATGTCCATATAATGCAACGGATAAAAAAATAACAGGTTCATGTCATTTTACTCTCTCTCTCTCTCTCTCTCTCTCTCTCTCTCTCTCTCTCTCTCTCTCTCTCTCTCTTTGAGTGCAACCATGTCTGTTTGAATTTTATCTACGAATATTCTGTATACACTTAGCTTTAAGACATTTAAACTTCCCATCACATAATACCGGCGCAACAAACGTGACAATTCATTTTGTATCACAGATTGTGTTCCTGATCATGTAAAAAGCCTTAGTAACTATTTGGTGTCAAATCACTAATGTAAAATCGAACACGCAATAATGAGCCGTAGATTGTAATTTGTGAAACAACGTCCTTGGAGATTTAATTTTAAAACAAAATGAAATGTGATAATTGAAAATACGTGTTTTAGATATATACTTCACACTTAGACATATTGGTTGCCAATCTTCCCTGAGATTTAGCGCTGAATGTAGAAGATGGGTTTAACTATTATACAGCATCTAAATGTCACATTCGTTATGTGACTTAGCACAAGAACAAGAAAACAACACTTGCAAACATATAAAGAATACTGCATCCATGATACACAAGGGATGCTTACTCCTGCATGGCACCTAATCCCATCTCTTGGTTTCCAGAGGTCCGTGTTTGTCCATTTTTACCAGATTTGTATCTATATCCTGGACATCCTAAAGATTTATACTTTGGTATCTGAGATGTTTTTTTATACACTATACGGACGAAACCACCTATATTGAACCCCGTTACGTTGAAATCCTGGTTTATTCGAAATAATATAAATTTCCCAGCCAATTATATTTCAATTATATTATATTGAAAGAAACATTTCCCACCCTTGATTTCAATATATCCGGATTCGACTTTATGTCTCAGAGATACAAAAGCATCAATCTTACATGCATGTATTTACTGAACATTGTACAAAAACAGACCTCTGAAACCTCAGAGGTGAATCAGGAGTTAGCATCTCTTGTTCATAGTTCCCATCCGTTTCATCCAGTAATTTTAACATGAAATTTATGACATGTTGACAAACTTATATTCTTGTGACAACAGCTTAGCATAGTTTATCATTTGCGATATATCAACACCACATACAGGTGAAAAAGGGAAATATCTTCTTAAATGGAGTATTTGATGATAGGACAATAAGATGTAAGGAAGGTATAATCAATTCATGAGATGCAGAATATAACTGATATTATTATGTTTGATATCTTCCGTGCAACCTACTTACCGACAAGTTGATATCATAAGGACATAATGTATTTAATGTTTACATTTCGTTTATTTTATGGTCGGTACAACGACCTTGTATTACAATCGGTGTTTCACAGAGTGAAATGTCGAATTGCATGTTCGATAGTTGTTCAATTGGCTTCACCGATTGTGACGAGGATTCATTATTATTTCATTTCAATTATCTATGGACTGGTGGTGGTGACATTTCGACAAGGGATACTATGCTTACTCCTATATGGCACCTGTTCTCACCGCTGAAATTCCAGATGCCCTGGTTTGTCCATTATCACCTGATTTGCAAATTGTCTCATGAACCTTTTTTTCGATAAATACTTTGGCATCTGAAATCTGCATATGTATGAGTTGTTCATAAAATATAATGAATGTGGAGTAAGAGTTATGTCTGAAGTACAGGCATACTTGATATATGATATATGGGGCGTAGTGTATCATTGATATACGCGATGTAGAATGTAATTGATATATGGGATACATACTAAGATGCAATTGTTGGCATACAGGCACGATTTGTTCAGATAATTGATGTATGAAATGGTTGGTATAATCGATATATGGAATGTAGGGTATGATCGATGTTTAAAATGTAAGATGCAATCGATATAAGGATTAATGGATAAGTGTTTTGATGGAGAGCAACACGTCCAAGCAAAACAAACATAAATAAAATACATATGTTTGGTCGACTATAGCTGATCTGCAAATATCAATGTTGACATAGGTGAAATGGAAACGAACGATTTGTTTTTCTCCAACCTGGGGCAGGTGTACCTATCAACAAGCAAGGTCTGCATTTCTCTTTCTATACTATCGGGTGTAGACAAACCTATTGCACTAAATCCGACGTTTAACGTTTATAGGCTACAATTCCGGTTGGGATACACAATGTATCCTAAACAAATGACAGAAAACAAATTACCTCCCTTTGCTGATAGGACAGAAAAATCTCAACCCTCGAGATAAAATCCGTCATTGTCCATTGTCATTGGCATTAAACAATAGACAATGGACATTCTGGACAACAAGCCTATAAATTTTCTATGTGATTATACATGTTAGATCTTGATACATTACATACTCTGCCATTTCATTTCATTTACCGAACCAATCGATGTACTGTTTTAATAGGGGCATGAAAGAAAGAGCTCCAAACCAAGATTGTGCAATTAATTTGTGCCTGTGCTTTCAAATATTAATTAATTTTCTGCAAATACCTACTTGATTGGTTGTTTCGTTTTAACCGTTATTTGTTATTGTATGTATAAAGAGAATCCTAACACATGGTCGCGTCTTTGCACCTTATTGCATCCTCAGATATAGATGCCCACGTTTGTCCATAACTAAAAAAAAATAATAAGTACTTAAGCGGACACTTATTTTCTTTTAAATTATGCAGTTACTAAATACATGTCACTAAGAGCATCAAGACTATACAATAATTATTTTAGAAATGGTGATATTATGATATATAACAAAACAGTTTGCAATATTTATATTTATACTTGAAAAAGGGAGTATAAGTAAATTAGTATAATTTGGTCACATCACTGCAACTTATTGCATCATTATATATACTGGGTAATAGATTTTCGCGTCTGTCCGTAACTCCTAAAAAGCGTGGATTTAAGCGGACACTTATTTTCTGAAAATTTGGTTTTACTAAATACAATGTAATTACGATATATATATATATATATATATATATATATATATATATATATATATATATATATATATATATATATATATATGAATGTGTGTGTGTGTGTGTGTGTGTGAATGAGATAATTAGTTTAGAATCTGATGTTCAGAGATATACATATAAACTTTGCAATATTTTTACCTTTAAGGTATATGATGGATTCTCTAGAGGGGTGTAAATGGCATGTAAAGAAATGTGAGTCAAAGTCGATAGAGAACCAGATCTCACATAAACTTCAATATATTGGCACATATACGACCTTGGATGTGAGATATTCTATTTTTTTTCATTTTTCGTATAATCCTATAATATAATCAAGACTAGTACTGTTTTGACATATGCGAAGGAATGTCTTCGATTTTCTTAATTCCACAGGAATTTTGGAACATTTCCATTACAAAGCTTGAGATTCCACGATAATTACTTTATAATTATTGCTTTAGGCAAAGCTATTTTATTCCCAAGCGTTTTATTTTTATTGTAATTGCTGTGGTTGTTTATTCTTCACAGGAAAGGTCAGACTTGGAGCGTATGTCCCTCTTGCATTTACAACCAATTAATATATTAATATATACACGAAAAATATATATAAAAAATTATATATATATATATATATATATATATATAGAGAGAGAGAGAGAGAGAGAGAGAGAGAGAGAGAGAGAGAGAGAGAGAGAGAGAGAGAGAGAGAGAGAGAAAGATAGAGAGAGAGGGGGACAAGCGTAAGAGAGAAATAACACAAAAAAGAGAGATTGAATAAAGGTAAACATGGTACGCTTACCATACTGATTCCTCTTTAACATATCAGAGACATAAGATATTTTTGATTATTTGAAATAATGATGTTGTGTCACTCTTAGAATTGTTTAAGATAAACAAATATCTCTCTCTCTCTCTCTCTCTCTCTCTCTCTCTCTCTCTCTCTCTCTCTCTCTCTCTCTCTCTCTCTCTGTATATGAGTGCGATCCACTATGAGATCAGCCAATGACGACATATTGCAGACATATGACGTCAAAGATTACTGATTAATTCTGGACATAGATACCGATAACAATTACGTTAAAAATTTAAATAACATTCAAATAAATAAATCATGGATTTCAATAAATTTGGTCCTGTTTGACACAAAATATAAAATTGCAATACATGTAGTTTTTATTGATTTCATATACACACAGAAACGCGCGCACTACCTATTTAAAACGGGAATCGTTTTACAGTGAAACAAGATCTATCTTGTACAAGCAAGAATGTCATACATTCTGTAATATGTACAAAGTGCGGCGACTTTTACATCGGGGAAGCTAAAACCGAACAAAGAACATGCATGACTGTTCACAGACAACAGACTAATCACAAAGAATTAACTATACTCAACGTTAATTACCATTTCCACCATTGCTCTGGGGGTGATTTTATTATTTTTCCTCTCTATAAAGTTAATGGTACGGACGATTCGCTCCCCAAAACAAAAAGAAAAGTTGTTTATAAACATTTTGAAAACCAATTTAAATGATAAATGAGTTTTAAATGTCATTTTATTTATGACTTCTATTTTATCTATAGAACAGTATTTTCCCAAAATATATTGTTTACATTCGCACTACAGTAGTTTCGTCTCCATAACGCTTTACGTAATAATTATTGTTATTGTGTATGTCACTAGTCAAAACTCAGTGACGTCATTGATTGTTATAGTTATTTTGAATATACCTGAAGATTTGAATACAAGTGAAAGCGCTAGTGCAAAAGAATTTTTCGTGGTCGTTTTTTACTATAATGGACTTCATACGTATCATTGACAATTTTTAAATAAGTATATATATATATATATATATATATATATATATATATATATATATATATATATATATATATATATATATATATCTGTGTGTGTGTGTGTGTGTGTGTGTGTGTGTGTGTAAAAGTGTGTGAGAGTGCTTGTTTTGTGTAATATGTGTGTATATTTGTGGGCCTTATTTCTTAAATTTATTAACGATGGTGAGAATGTAGTCATACTCGATCTTAAACACCGTTTATGAACAAAAGGGTTCAGCCATAGTGGTTGAAATTAAAATACATATATTTTTTTTCTATACAGGTATCCAGAAAAACAGGACTTATACTGTTTAATTCCTTTTCTGCATTTTAAAATAATCTCTGGAGTTATTAGTCATGGACCGTTACAAAAAAAAGACAGAAAGGTCAATCTTATAATGATTGATTGGTCTTCTGATGTCCATCGATATTTGATAACTAACGTACTGTCGATGGTTTTATAACATTACTTATTATAATAGCACTTAGACTCCTTGTTTTCGATGTCTTCAGGAAGAATTTTACGAGTTTACGATTGAAGTGCTACCAGAAGAAAAGATGTTGGTATAAGTATGTGACAAAGAGCGTAATTCAAAAACAGTCTATCTAAATATCTTTCATCCCTTATCGTTTCTTTACATGACGCAGAAAACTTCAAATTTTGTAAAGGAACATAGCTGCTTCTTCAAACACTTAATGAAACCACAGAAAATTCCTGTTACGTAAAAGTTCATCTTGAACAATTGTAAAGATTACTTTGCTACTTCCGACATTGTGCTGTACACAAGACTAATTAAATGATTCCACAGTATGGTAGCAATTCTATAAGCAGGGATGTTTAAGACGAAAGAATTAATCTTCGTTTAGGTTTTATTTGCCAAAGGCAAACCGTACTTGCCGAGTAAATAGAAAGGATATAAATAACAAAATTCAAGAGACTGGTAAATGGCAGAATAGATAAAAAATATACTATAATAAATGTATTCTTTTGTGAATAGAAAATGGTAAGAAGATTGCTATTTAAAATAGAAGTTAGTATGTGGTTTAATTTGTATAGTTCCTATTGTTCAATAACTTAAATACACTATTTCAAATAATTTGATATCCTTAAAATGTTTTTTTTTATTTTCAAATGAGGACTGTGTGGCTACTTTTGCCATAAAGCATTTCCTAATTAGTCAGACTAAGTAAAAGCGCCGTTCGAACATAAATTGATTTCCATCCACAAGTCAGGTCCTATCTTCCCGGGTACATTGTTATTGAGTTCACTACTCCACAGGCAAACACCAGTCATCATCAAATAACTGAAACATTGTTGAGTATGGCGTTAAAATTCAACAGCACAAAACTGTATAATTAACATCTTTGTGTAAATATTGCATGTACGGTTCAAACATACGTGAGGAAAAGAAAAAGATGGCGTCTACGATACGCGTAGTTCTATAAATAGAAACACACAATCGTCAGCACTAATCTTGACGACAATTTATTTCTCATTTATTGTGGATTGGGAGTGGTTTTAACCGGTCTACAGGGAACGCTTGTTCATCCTTAGCACCCGATCATATTTCTGTGTCTGGGAAATGTTCACCAAAAGTGTATATTTTCTCTCGGGCACTGTGAAGATTAATACTTTGGTATCTGTGATATTTACAGTTTTCAGACACACACACACACAGTTATAACTACTTATAGATATTTAAGTCATTTCATAAATTCTAGACCAAATGTCAGCAAATTTAGTCAGTACTCAAGCTCAAATAACAACATTTGTACTGCTACTGGAATGTCTGTGCATTGGTTTATATTATTTGGTGTATAATAATGAGATTTGCTTGTTATTTGAAGAAAAATTCAGAATTATTGACAAAATGTTTGAGTACGTATCCAAATTTTGAATACCGTACTACACTTAATTATATTTTACATAAAAATCATGTGTAATACAAATTTGTGTGTATCAGTGATGAATAATTTGATCCATGTTGAGCAAAATCCAGATCTTTTACGAACAATATTGCAAAATTATTTAACTGAAAATTGAGTTCGAATATTGAATAAATTTGGTGATTATGGTCCCAGCACTGATGTATCTTTTGATCAACGCATTAAGCGATTAGAATAGATTGGATTTGACAAATACCATCTGGCAATGTTTGAAAGCTTCTAATGGGAATAATAAACCGAAAATAAGCTTAGAAATATATTTGTAAAAATATTAGCCATAGCATGTTTCTTTGTTTCTATTCATGCAACATTTTTTAACTTTAATGGTGACGTCACGAGCTATAAATAAATTGCAATCAATTTTGATTGATGCTACGGATTTATTTAAATATAATGACTGTATTAACATTGAGACGAGATTATAGTTTAAAATCTCGTACGAGATGCCCTGTGACTCTATCTTCCGTGTGCTTTATCAAATAATGTCTAATGCGTTTTAAAAACGATTTAGATATATGACAGTGTCAGGAATCGAACCCGGGACCTTGTGCTATAAGACTGAACGCTACATATAATACTTGTAAACGGCTTTAGCCGAACTGGATGATACAAGATTTGCAAAACGCTTCGGTCTTCATTTACATCGGCAGGTGCGTTAAAATGATTAACTCATCAATAATTCAAGCGACAAGATTGAATATTCTGTAGGCTGGAGTCGTATTCCTTAATTAATTTTGTTTCTAAATTCCTGTGAATAATAATAACAATAATGATAATATTAATAATGATAATATAAAAGATCTCAGATACCAAAGTATGAATCTTTAGGACGTCCAGGATATAGATACAAATCTGGTAAAGATGGACAAACACGGACCTCTGGAAACCAAGAACGACGATAAAGATCATGTATCTTTGTTCTGTAGTTAAGGTAGTATTCGATGAATGTGGGAAATCACATTACAAAACATTTTATCGTACACGCGGCAGTATAATCCCTTTGTATATATTTGTTTCCTGCGTCTGCCAATTTGAGAAAGTCAGATGAATTACTAATGGTTTTGCTGTACAGACCTCGTGTCAGACTATCTGGGGTTATCTATACAATATCGAAGTATTTATGATATTTGATCCTTTACTTATCAATTAGATGTGAACAAACGGAGCAAGGACGCTGAAATTACCACAATTCCCTAATAGTACGATAGTATTCAAATACAACATTATGTCTGTCTGTCTCTTTGTGTGTCTGTATGTCTGTCTGTCTGTCTGTATGTATGTATGTATGTATGCATGCATGCATGCATGCATTAATTATGTATGTGTGTGCGTGTGTGCGTGCGTGCTTGCGTGCGTGTGTGTGTTTATATATGTATGTGAGCCGGCCTGGCTCAGTCGGTAGCGCGCTCGACTCTGTATCGTGAGGTCGTGAGTTCGAGTCCCGCCGGCGACAGGTTGGTTTCCTGTGTCCTGTGTCCCGTGTCACAGTAGGTGTCGGCACGTTAAAGAACCCTCACTGCTCAATGGCCGTAAGTGATAAGCATAGGCCAAAATTTGAAGACTTCACCGGCATTTGGTGACGTCTCCATATGAGTGAAATATTCTTGAGTGGGACGTTAAACAACAAATAAACATAAACATAAACTTATGTATGTATGTATGTATGTATGTATGTATGTATGTATGTATGCTTATCAAAATGAAACTGTTTACACAAGGATTTCACATTTTGCTAAGACTTTGAGAGTTAGATATTTAAGTCACAACTAAAAACAGAAACAAACTAATAACAGAGGTATATGCTATTTCATTATATTGTATATCCTATATTACATTTTCAATTGGAGTATATGACAAAACCGACTTTTGTAGACATCAAATCGTAGTGAAGCCTTTAATTCTTAGACTTTTGGGGCAGCATGGAAAGTATTTGAAAGGTTAGTCATGTTGATTATAAAAAAAACCAATTTATTCGGTAGTAAATTCCACGTATTTCAATATTCCTATCGTCGACGCGACATTCATATAGGTTATCATTTACCCGTATAAATTTCAGTCTGGTTTCATACGTCAATGAGTTGTCAGAGAATGTATTTATTATTTATTAATTGATAACTTATTATCCATAACTTTGTTATTATGTGTTTAGTATTTATATTCCATTATGTAATACGTGTGTATTACGCAATAACGAGGATGGTAGCGGTTGTAGTAGGTATAACAGACATTATATAACAGTGATATATTTTTACTTAACATTGTACAGTAACTATAACAGGCAATTTAGTTAGTTTGAGACTCAATAATAAAGTAAGTTCGGAAATAAAACAATAAATACCAAAGCATTGTTGGTAGGCAAAACCATAAAACAGTGGACAGAAAATAATCATCGGATATATACAAGATAAACCCGGAAAATAGTGAGGTGAGATCAGGTATTCGGGAGGAGTTTAAATCCTTTGCTTCCTGACCATTTCCGTTTGTCATATAGAATCAACAAAGATTAAGCCTGGACAAATTCGGAAACAATGAACAAAAAGTTACTTTCGATTATGAAACGCCAATATTAAATGATTGCAGACGAAGGCAATAATATCGACCGCACATTTTGAGAAATGCTGACTTTAAATGCTATTCATTAGACCGTTTTAATGGCTATTAAACACTTTAAAATTAGCCTCTGTTTATGCATATTATTAACAATACCAAAGTTATAGTTTTACAACACATGTGCTCTAGACGATTGTTTCTGTCAATTATACTTCATCAGTTGAGATTGAATTTAATATAAAATGTATATTTCCGAAAGAACAAGTGGTGTCATACAAGGTCATATAACAAATCTAATTGTATTGCCAAATTCATCTGAGAGCCCACAGTAAATATATAAAAATTTCAGATACCAAAGTATAAATCAATAGAATGTCCAGGACATAGATACAAATCCGGTAAAAATGGACAAACACGGACCTCTGGAAACCAAGAGGTGGGATCAGGTGCCATGGAGGAGTAAGCATCCCCTGTCGACCGGTCACACCCGCCGTGAGTCCACAGTCAAGTCGAATGAAACAAGTGAGGAGTGTATCCTCGTCACAATTGGTACAGACGTCTCAACAACCGCCAACGAAAAGGCAACTCAACATTTCACTTAGTGAAACAGAGTAGTCGCAAACAAGACTATTATACCGACCGTAAAATTTGCGGAACGTTGACATTAAACGCGGTTTTCGATATCCCTGTGTCAATAATTTGTCAGTGAGTAGTTTACCTCTGTATATGAAATCTTCATATGTTGTGCACGCCCTGGCATATCGGATCATTTGTGAAATATAAACTCCATATGCGGGTGACTGAGGGATATTACTACTTAAATGTGGAAAATTTACGATGGGAAAGCCAAAATCGTCGCGTTTATCGTATAGCTTAGTTGCTAATTTCCCGTCTGTGTTTATATTAAGTAAAATGTCTAAGTATGAAGCGTGTGTGCATGATTCTGTTGTATCTTTAATTTCTAGTTCGCTGGGATAATGGATATCTTGGCTTTTGAGAGGTTTAGAATTTAGATGGAGCTTCCTGACCGATATATTACTTAAGCACAAAATAATATAAAATAATCAGAGTATAAAATAATCAAACAATTTATTTGACAACCCATTATTTTCTTTTTATTATGATGAAGAAGAAAGTATTATACATTTATTGTGTTCGTGTCATAAAGTACAGGCATTTCTTTCCAAAACAGATGACCATTTTGCGCAGTACTCACTTTCTCTCCATCTAGACATGCAGTATTCCCTACATGGACCTATTCATCAACATATACCACACAGAATTGTACTTAATTGTACTTAATATAAAATTTTATATTTATAAATGTAAATACGATAAAAATCAACTTTATGCATATATAAACATTTTACCCTAACATATAAAGAAGTCATTCAAAGGGCAAATAAAATAGAGACTATCAACTCTTCATGGCTGAAATGAAACAGGCTTAAATATTCAAAAAAGGTAATTTATTCTCTAATTTTGTCTTCCTTTCTATTTTATTGGCAATATAAAATGTTATTTTAATTCAAAAATTTCTCAGACTAATTCATAGGATGTGAACACAAACAAATCAGCAAGGCAAAATTGTATATGTAGTTGTTTACAGTCTCTCTCTCTCTCTCTCTCTCTCTCTCTCTCTCTCTCTCTGCCTGTCTCTCTCTCTGCCTGTCTCTTTCTCTCTCTCTGCCTGTCTCTTCCTCTCTCTCTCTCTCTCTCTGTCTCTCTCCTCCCTCTATATATATATATATATATATATATATATATATATATATATATATATATATATATATATATATATATATATATATATATATATATAATTGTGCTCTGATTAAAATCATATATTGTAATAATTTCAGTGAAATAATGATAAAAAAATAAATAAAATAATCAACTGGAACTGAAATACCTAGCACTGGGTTTATGCATAACCTCGGGGACTCAAACGGTCCATCAGCAGTAGCAACGACCCAGTGATTATAAATATTACACGTATTAACAATACCAAACTTCTGGTTGGTTTTATAAGCGGTCAACATGAAACGATTATTACGGAGACATAAAGAGTATCAAATACCAAATGTATTTAACGAATGAACGCTTGTCAGAGTGCAGAGGATGACGTTTGGGTGAATGATAAATAGAATGACGCTCTGACGAGCGTTCATTATATTTACGTATCATAATTTTCAAATTGAAAAACAAAATAATGGAATCGAAGATCCCGGCTAACACGTGACCAGTCTTATAATGACGGAACAGGGAAGTTCAAGGTATAATAGTAAAGTATAGCGTTTTTTAATCATATATGTGACGTCATGTTATGAATGAGGTTGTATCAATGCGTAACGTCATATGAGGAACTTGATTTATAACTGATATCAACGCCATCTAGATTGGAACTGGTTCTATGGAAATGTAGATATAAAAAGAGATATCACTTAGATTTGGAAATCCATAGTCATCACATGGGTACTATCTAGAGCGCTGTGGGGTTATTCACTATTTCATAGGATGCTTTATAAGGATTATTATTGATTTCTTTTAATCCGTATCTTTGTTTAAAAATTGTTACTCTGTGACACTGATATATCATCGGTTATTCTGCTGTTCGAAATAGTATTAACTCAATACCAAAGTTATAGTTGTGCTAAACAAAAAAGAAATGTCAATTGCTCAAGTCAATTGTTTATGTAATTATAACGTGATTAATTGAGCTCGAATTTGATGTAAAGTTCCGAAAAAGAAAGTGGTATGGTAAGTAAACATGAGGAAGTACTAATGAATATTCGAAACTCCATGCCCACTAGAATACGGAAAAGTGGGTATTAAAATGGTCTTAACACCACAAACAATCACGAATCCCAAATGGTATCGGGCCAGGTGTCTGGAAGGGATCGGTGTATGCCATAACCGTTGCAAATTATGATACAAAGCCAAAAATATTAGTTTTTTTCTGCAAGGCGTTAGTAAGATGTAACATTTTTAAGGTCATGCAAAATAAAAAAATGTAACATAATTTAGGTGATGCAAAAATAAAAATTAAAATGATACGTGCTTTATTTTTCCAATTACGAATCATGTTTCCATACCTACCAATAAGTAATTTTAATGTGATTTTCTATATCCATATAAGGTTTATACGACATAAAATGTTGGTGATATACAAATAAGGAAATACAACTCGAGATAAAGAATCTAAGTGTAACAGCGACACTGTACATTCCAAAACTACGTTTTCATAATCCCTTGAGGTTCATACACACAGAGAACGTGGCACAGAGAATTAAACATGATGATCATGTTATTAATTATTGAGTCCTTTTACCTTTTTAACAAATATAATACATCTTTCAGATCGATAATCCAATGTATTACAGAGATATAAAAAATTTAATTCACATCGAGTAGGGAGAATTGTTTACGTGTGCGTTGTCAATCAAGTCTGCTTTGTAGAAATGACGGATACAGACGATCGTATTATCGTGTACCAGAGCAACAGTAGGAAGCAGACGACCATTTTCGTTTGTCTCAAAATGTTCTGTAATCATCCCAAACGAGAGTGCTCATTTTTATAAAGAGGGTCAATTGAAAGTTGAAATGGTAATGTGCTTTGTTGTTGCTATAAATAAAGTTTTTTATCCATAATATGTCGATGTAACGTCATGACATGGTATGATTAGAATGTTGCACACGTTCAAAGCTCATTCAGTACATTTTCTAGCATCATATTAAGGTTCGAGTCGCCTATTTTATTTCTGGAAATAGGTCGTCCGTCATTCCCACCAGAAATCAGCATCTAGGTGGCGCCACACTATATTGTTATGGTGACCTCTAGTTTTAATGTTATGGGTAAAGTTCAATATCCCCGTCAACAGACATTCTGTCCATCTGTGAAAAGGTCATTCAATTCAGCCTTGCGTTTTCACATTCGTTAAATATAATTTGAATGCGTTATTTTATTCTTAAACCTGACAATATTTCAGATACGTATAGAAACCCCTATTATTTTCCACCACCAACTATCTAAATGTTCAATTGCTTGTCCAATGATTGTCGTCTTAACACATAATGACTGAGGTCACGTGGGTAGATGCCGCGAAGAACAGAGAATAAACAGCCTCCCGTGACCTCTGTTCCCTCCTTCCAATCCCCCGGGATCTTCGTTGTTCACTTGTTATTTACATATTTGCCTATTTCGATTTTTCAATGCCTTTATTTTATTGCTTTTTATTCAACTTTTTCATTTGTCTGATAGATAAGGGAGAACTTTTTTTTTATTTTAATTAAACTAGATCGTATTCGGTTCTCAGTACGTTCATCGTTTATTATTATTATCAAAATGATAAAGCTTTGGTATTGGTGATACGTGTCATTTACATACAAACATAGGGTCGTCAGATAACTGAGGAAATATGATTTGACGAGGCATTGTCAATTTCAATATCTATTTCAGTTTGTTGATTTTCATTTCATTTGCGTTATTTCGTGCATTATATCTGTTGAATAAACAACGAAATCGACACCTTAACATCCGTAAAAGAAAACGATGTCGATAACTCATTTGAAGTTTGATTTTACTGTATGTAAAGTCTGTTACAGTGTGTACACTGTCAGGATCAGTCTAATGGAACCGAGTTATCTATGTAAATATCATATCGTTTGATGAAAGTAAGTCTAATCGGTTTTGAATGTAATATATACACACATTCAGTTGTGTGTGTGTGTGTGTCTGTTTGTGTGTGTGTCTGTCTCTGTGTGTGTCTATGTGTATGTGTCTGTGTATGTGTGCGTGTCTGTGTGTACGAGTGTGTTATATGTGTGTCTATGCGTGTGTGTTTGTGTGTATGTGTGTGATGTGGTGTGTCATGTGATCGTGAGTGATGTTTGTGCAACGTGTGTGTGTTTCTATTATGTTAACAACATACACGTTATATAGGTAATAGTAAATCCATTATTCAGTTAATTAGTAAATATCTTTACAACCGTTGTAATAAGTTTCGTAACAAATAATTTTATTTATGTAGTAAATTTGTAATATTGTGTAATAAGACGTACTTATCTATTAATAATAATAAGAGTTCAGTGGTGCAATTGGAGGTTATTCAACCATAGCAGTTTGTCAGTTAAACGCGTGCTACGTTATATCTAGCCGCGAATAATAACTACAACTGTCCAATCAATTGACACAATACTCTAGTAAAATGGATTTTATCATTTTGAATTAGTATGACTGCATTAAATATGCATTGATATTTCCTTTTCATCCTCATTCAATTCATAGATTATGATAAATATGCTTTGAGTGTGGTACTCAATGTTTGGGTATGTATTCGTCAAACGAGCAATTTTTCTATATTTACAATTACATCGTAGAAAAAAATACAAAAAGCGTTTTATCTTAAAATAATAAAAAGTTAGTTGAACTTGAGTAATAATTTGTTGACTTATTACTGACGTAACGAGCTGCTGGTGATTTGACCTCCAGTTATAATTTAGTCTGGTAGAGGGTCGAATTGAGTTATCCCGGATTTGGAACTCTTCTGTAAATGAGGCGGGAATGTCCCTGTTGCGTATTTTTCTTGTTCTAGGAACGCCATTTCTCCCGTCAACGCTAAGGCGAGTTTATACAGGCCCTGTATGTAAATAAGTTTAGAATGCTTTCTCATTTTTTTTTCAAACTTACAAAATTATTTGATTAACCTTTTCTGCTAAACAGTGACCATTAAACGGCATTAAGTTATGTTGCTTTTAAAATGTTATTAATTACAACAATCGCAGCAAACGTATCTTGTCCGTTGTTCCAGTTAATCACTCAACAACCGAGGCGATACCTTAAATAATAAGTACAAATGCATTACAGTTAAATACTGATTTGTCATGTCGACAACTCATATTTACTATAGTGAAACATTTATTGACTAGAATAAAACGTAAAAACTCAAATGCACTAAATTTTGCTTGTTAGACTTAAATCGTCCTCCACTGACTTAAGAATCAGTTTGGAAGAGACTGGTCGAAATGACACGTATACTCCTCCATACTTCTTAATCTTGTCTATTTTCCAGAGGTTGGGGTTTATCGGATTTACACGTCATATACTATAAACAGTTTGCTATTTACTTTTTCTGTCTTTACCTGAAGTAAAAATGAACAAATACCAATTGATAATCGAAATTCAAGTCCATTAGAACACGTCGGATTAGATGTGCAAATTGTCTCGACATGAAGAACTTTTGCGAATCCCAAACGGGATAGGACCAGGTGTCCGGAAGGAGTCAGCGTCCCCTGTTGGCATACCACACCCGTCGCAAACGTTCCATGGAAACACGTCTAGTTCCATGAACGGGTCAAATTCGTTGAAAAGGTTAAGTTCGGTGAAAAGCACGATTGGCGAAAGGGAGTCACTGTCTGTGGTCGTGATCCAGAATACTACCTAATATCTCTGAGAGGGGTACTTCATTATGTTTAACAAGATCCCCGTATTGACCATAAAACTTCTTAAACGACGATGTCAAGCGTTCAACACCGTAATCTTGTGTAAGTAGTTTATTGGGGAGCCGCCTGGCTCTCAGAATAAAACATTCATAAGAAGAGCATGCCTTGGCATAACGTATAATTTGTATAATGAAAACGCCATAGGCAGGAGAAGATGGAATATTACTACTTAGAAACGGGAAGTTTATGATATGGAAATTGCAATCGTCGCGTTTGTCATAAAGGGAGGTTGAAGTTGACCGTCCTTTTCAATCGACAAGAGTAAATGTAGATAAGAAGCAGATGTGTTGCTCTCGTAGATCTCATGGTCAACGGGATACATCTGACCGAGGTCATTCTGAAATTCTGAATTATTTATGGACAGAACATCGTCGATATACCTGTACGTAAAATTGAACCGATATGTTAACTGTTTACTTTCTTTGGAGAGCAGAGACTGTTTAAGTTCCGCTTCATATGAATACAAAAAGATGTCAGCCAAGAGAGGTGCACAATTAGTACCCATTGAAATGCCGACAATTTGTTGGAAAACTTTTCCCTCAAAAAACATGAAGATGATGTCTACCAGAAACCCCACATCTTGATGATATCATCTTCAGTGTACTTGTTATTGGAGTCAGAGTGTTCCTTCAAAAACTTCATGACCTAACACTAAATATTGATATCTGCGATTTCCATTTTTTGTATACAAAGGTGTTTTGTATAATAGATGCTAATCTGGTTTTTTTTGGTTTTTGACGAGGAATCGTTGTGTAAAGGGTCGAAAAATCAAAAGACTTGATGCTCGTAATATGTTTAAAATTTGGAGACAAGTCACAAAGTTAATGTATACTAGTGCAGAAGCCGAACATTAACTATCAATGGCCCGTTGTATCAAGAAGTCGTAAGTCCTATGTCATAAGTCTTAAGTTATTTGATCTTAAAACAAAATTTAGGACCATTTTATCAACCTACCCTTTACCGCGTGTTAAGGTATATTTGTGTATTATCAAATACTGTCTTTATAGTTCATCAATATTCATGCCTGCTACATTGACAAGTCTCTGGATAGTCATACACACGTGACTTGATTTGGTCCTAAGTCACGCGTCCTAATTCTTTGTAAAACGACCGCAAATCGTAAGTCTTACGACCTTTCGTAAAATGGGCCCCTGTTTATCTAAGAGACATGTTCCGATTACAATAATATATGTTTTTGTTCGAAGTGTTCTCTTTTCGTCTGTGACGTGGCCTCTCTCTCTCTCTCTCTGTTTTTCTTTCTATCTCCTTATCTATTTTCATTTCTCTCTTCCTTTTAATCTCTTTCTTCTCTCTCTCCCCTCACTCTCTCTTCATTTATCTATCTCTGTTATTTCTCGTGGACCTGGATATTTTAGTTTATACATTTATCAAATTTGATTACCATCGCGTTTGTTTGTAATTATGCTACATTCTGCTATATGTTGTAATATTCATGAGCGACGTAATTTCAAATGTTTTATTAGTCTACAGGCAAATAATTATAGGTAATATCATCAATAAAAGATTATACTTCCTGAATACACAATTTGCAAAAAAGAAAAGAACAAAATATACAGATGCTAAGTCGTCAGCCAAAAATTAAGTTCATATGTATTTCATATACTAAAGTATAAATCTTCAGGATGTCCAGGATACATGAATATTGGACAAATACGAAACTCTGGAAATCATTTGGGATAAGGTGCAATAGAGGAGTCAGAATCCCCTGTTGACCGACCACAATCCAATAAAATAAGTGAAAATAGACCCTCGTCACAACTGGTACAGACTATCCAACCACAACTATCGAATACGTAACTCAACATTTCATTAAGCGAAACAGAGTATTCGCAAACAAGAATATAATAACGACCGTAAAATTTGCGGAACGTTGACATTGTAAATATTGACAATCACTGACCTATATTTAATGTAAAAGTGGGTGCCATTGGGGAGTCAACATACCCTACAGATTGATTACAAATATAAAATTTATAATGCCCCTCGTTTCATTTGCCACTCCGCTTAACGCGTAAATATTACGGTGTTGGTGTTTGTAAAGCTTGCAATACTACTATATAAAATATCTAGAACAAATTTACTATATTTCGCATAAAATATCATGCACGTGATACAAAAGGTATAAGTGCACTCAGTTACCGTGGATTTTTTTTTATTATTTTCCTTTAGTAAATGTCATAAAATTTCAAAAGTACAATAAATATATTCCTGTGCAGCACAAACTTCATCTGGAAATAATCAAGCCTGTGTTGAACTTGAGTATTTCTAAAATCAGCGATACCGAGCATAATTATGTTAGAAATATGATAGATATGCAATATATATCATTGACAATGCCAAAGTTATGGATATTTAACTGAGGTCAAAACAAATGCTTAAGACGATCGTTTTTGTCAATAAGACTTCATCAGTTGAGCTCGAGTTAAATATTGATGTATATGTATATTTCCGAAATAATGGCGGTATCATACAAGGCCAAACAATGTTGCTCAGAGTCCATATTGTGAGTTTCCTAGGTATAGTAGATACGAGATATAAAAAACCTCATCATGACAGATTAATTACATACATTTTGATCAACATATAGAATTACCTAAACTATTTATTTGCAAAAAAAATCAACCGAGATATATTGACATGATTTGGCCAATGATTTCCGAGATACCGAAAGTCGATTCAACGAACGATATTCCATGATACGATTCAGAGGTGTTAGCTCAGCAAAGAGTAAGCTCGTACTTTCATATTGTTAAAGTACTACCGTTTCTTTGTATGAGCCGACTGGTTAGATAATGGCACTTTGGACCATGGTGTCTCTCGCTTCTGTTCCGCATAGGTTCGAACCCCCACTGGAATCTTAGCTGATTTTTTTGTGAGAAAGTTTGCCAGTTTACTTGCGGAGGGATGGTGGTACATTGAAAACTGGCCGCCACCATATCACTGAAAAATTGTTGAGTGTGGGTAACTCACTATTCATTTTTTTAAATCGTATCATGAGCAGCTCCAGAATGTCAATCATAAGTGGTGAGGGGCAAGTGTGTTTTTGGATATGACTTTAAACCAATGTTCTGTGACAACTACGCAAAAGAATTGGCATAAGTCCATAGCCTGGTTCCAAATTTGACACACTTCACTTTTGATGTGCGATGTCTGCATAAGTGAACATTCTTTGACGGAACATTAATCGAAAATGACATTAAAACAAATCGTTGGCTTTTTTCAGATGACAGCAATCATCCTTTGACAATCTTTTATTAACAAGTATAAAACCCAGGGAGACATAACATCGTATTGACTTATTTTATGTGAAAAGCATAGCACTAAATACCTGGGCTTACAAAGGTTCTATATAATAAAAACTATAATCTACACAACTCTACCTAATGACGACTGTAATTATGTAAATGTGGAATCAATTTCAAGTTGACATTTTCAAAGTGCATTGTTATCACATTGTCAATTTCCAATTAGCACGAGTCGTTATAATGGAGTCACTTCCAATAGGAATAATATTAACTGTAATTTTGCAGTCCTTGATGAGAATGACAGAAAATGAATTGTGGATGTGTCTGTATCAATGTTTGTTGGCATACATGTTCGAAATAGATGAGGATTGCAAATGTCATTGGTTCAACTGATTTTGTCAACGGGATATATTGTTTTATTTTTGTCTGGGACGGCTAGTTTTGGTATACCGTTCGCTTGTTTGATACCCTGTATTCGATCATAAGAGAATGATTTAACAGCAAATACTATGTCTGCATGATGCATATGTTCCCAATCGACAGGAGAACGAGGAGAACGTCACGGGTCGCCAATCGATTGGCGTACGAGATGAAATTCACGCGTCGTCAGTCGACTGGCATACGATGTGAAAATCCGGGGTTTGCCAATCGATTGGCAAACGAGGTCAGATTCACGCGTCGTCAGTCGACTGGCATGCGATGTAAAAAGTCACGGGTCGCCGATCAGTTGGCATAGGAGATGAATTTACGGGTTGCCAATCGATTGGCAAACAGGTCTCCAGTCGATCGGCAGAAGATGTGACATTCACGAGTCATTATTCTATTGGTAGATAGAATCTCAAATCCAAAATCCGTAACCACATATCACGACTGGAGTAGTACACCATATAATCCGCAGTGCGTTGACATTAGTCTAACGTAAAAGCTAAATTTCTAAAAATTATGAATGTAAAGGACAAATTCCTGTATGATGATAAAATTATATATATGATTTCATGATATTGACGGATTAAAAATGAATATAACTCGTCACCATGTAGATAATCATAAACACGTGATCTCACCTCTTGATATTTCAAAAATCATTTCTTGTCCGTTGATGTAACTGGTCAGCATGTAGATCGTCATTAATACATATCACAAATTGTCACCTCTTGATGTTGTAGAGGTCCTCTCTTGCTGCTGAATCTGGTCAGCTTGTAGACGACCGTTGAAGCATGTCACGTGATCTCTTTTATTGATATTTCAGAGATTCTGTTTTGCTTTCACTCCTCTTTCATTTCATGTCATATATACAAATATTTTGCCTATGTCTACACATGCGTATATATATATATATTTTACTATAAAAATACAAAATGCATGCTTTTGTATGAAATATAAAATATGATCTAAGACAATGCAATGGAAGAGAGCGCAGTGCCTCGATTTAAACATATATGCAAGAAAACATTCAGCGAGACTCTATCCGATCTCAGTAGGGAAATACATTTCCCGCAAAATGATGTAACAATATAATTATGACGTCAAATATTTAGAACATAATTTGCAGTTCCAGTATTTCCGTGAACTTAGTCTGCAAAATGTTTGCTAGTACAGTAGTTAAGTACCTCGTCGTCAAACATTTTAGGCGATGACTTTTTATTGTTCATGGAAAAAGAAAATGAGACTATAATGTAGTATTGCATTGTGGGTAATTTTTAATCATTAAGTTCATTTCGCGAACGGCCTTAGGCTGCAGTGTCTATCACTGACAGTTATTTATAACCGAAAGTTTAGAGCCAGTCTGGTGCACTCGTTAGCTCGCTCGACTCTTGATCGTGAGGCCGTAAGTTCGAGTCCAGCAGGCGGCAGGTCGGATTCCTGTCCTTCGGATGAGACAGTAAAAACCGAGGTCAAGTGTCACAGTAGGTGTCGGCATGTTAAAGAACCCTCACGGCTCAATAGCTGTAAGTATCGAGAATAGGCATAACCCTTCAACGGCTATGGGGACGTGTCCATATCACTGAGAGATTTTTGAGTGGGACGTTAAACAACAATACAACCAACCAACTGAAAGTTGAATAAATAAGTTTGCATATGAAACTGAATACAAAGAGAATTTCTTCTACATACGACTTATCTGTATCTAATCGTGAATACCCAAAGATTTTAAAAAATGAATGTGTCTTATCCATCGGCAAGCGCTACTAATTGAAAGTTAAAGTCACGATTTTTTCCTGATATATCTAAAACCATGATTATGTGTCACTGCATGTGTGGCATGTTCATTTGTGATGTCAAATATTTGGCCAAAAGAGTCTCCTTAACGTTTGATTTGAATGCGTTTTTGTTATGAGTGATTAGTGAAGCGTCAGGTTGACGAATTAAAAATTGACGTTGAATATTTGATAAAGTTTTTTTTTGTGGTCGTACGTATGTACATCTCATTTACATCGGTCGTTTATAAGTGAACAGCACTTGACAGGATGTAAAACAGCAATTAAACAAACAAGTAATTTACAGACGATATTTATATGATGCATAAAATTTAAATAACAAAGACATTCCTACTGAACAATTGATTTTTAAAACAAAAATTCTTCTTTCTAAAGAACAAAATATAAAAACACAGTTTTAATTATCAATTAATCAAATAAATAAAATATGTGATAATTTAAAAAGGAAACAATATGTATATGATTACGTTGTATTATCGGTATTTCCTGCTGTGAAATCGAGTACGATTTATATTCAAAGCTTAGATCAATTTCAATTTAAATGTTTTAAATGCAAAAGAGTCATTACATTTTACATGTTTTCGATGCTTACCACAAGCTTCGATCAATACTGTGTATATCATCCCTGACGTTATGTAGCTATGAAACATACATCCGGTGCTAAGAAATATTCCCTTAAATTATACATTCTATTAGGTTTAGGATCATTTTTTTAAGCTACAGTGGCATTTTAATTTCTATATGAATGCATCTATTATTTATCAACTATAACGTTGCTATTAAATTTAGTTTGAACAATATTGCACGTAAAGCTAACGTTAGACATCATAATATTATTTATTGATATTTCATTAAAATGTCAAAACTAATGTACTATTGGTTTATTGAAAAACAAGAAATCCATAGCGAATTTATGTACGTGAGCGTGTTTTCACGTCCCAAAACTGATGATGTCATGAAATGTGTAATTTGTTTCTTTTGGCTATGATCGAATATCGCGCCTTTCTGTGATGTACCTTATTACATTTGCTCTGGCGGTAGCAGTGGATGTCTGCATTTCATTGCTTTTTCCGCAATGGGAAATAAATATATAAAAAATATCAGATACCAAAGTACAAATCTATAGAATGTCCAGGATATAGATATAAATCTGGTAAAAATGGACAAACATGGACCTCTGGAAACCAATAGGTGGGATCAGGTGCCATGGAGGAGTAAGCATCCCCTGTCGACCGGTCACACCCGCAGTGAGTCCACAGTCAAATCCATATAAAATACGTGAGGAATGAATCCTCGTCACAATTTGGACAGACGTCTCAACAACCGCCAACGAAAAGGCAACTCAACATTTCACTTAGTGAAACAGAGTAATCGCAAACGCTGAAGACATCAAATGTTTTGGAGAACATGAAATCAAATAAACTTTTAATAGATTAGTTTGTATCACTGGTATTATACACCACACTCCACATGTTTTCAGTTTATGGTGGTGGCAGGTTTTTTATGGTTAGAATGTACCCGGGAAGAGATCACCCGCCTTCCGCAAGATAAACTGGCAAACGTTCTCACAAATTCAGCTTATGTTTCCGCTGATCTCAACTATGTAGCTAGCTAGCTTTTGTGACTGGACAGTAAATGTTTATATTCATGTATGGAAGTTAAGCAACGGCGATCGCGGTCAGAATCTGGATCGGTGACAATCTGATGTAATGTGCTGGGCATGCGCAGACCCCAATGTACATTACATTTGGTGACAGCGAAAGAGCTTGAAATCCTGGATGTACAACTGAACGGCATAGTGTTAGCGGTGGATTTCCGGTTGAACCCACGAAGCCTAGAGGCGAATATTGTCGCCAGATGGGGTAATGTAACAGTCATGGATATAGGCAGATTAGCTGTCTCGTCCAGTTGATAGCTTTTGTGGCCGGACAGGTGGTGTTTATTCTCATGTACGGAAGTTAGGCAACAGCCAGTGCTGTCAGCATCTGCAAGGGTGTCAATCTGATTTGATGCGTTCGGCAGACCCCCGGTGTTTCTTACACAGTAATACCTATTCTTGGTATTTTAATTACATTGTGGATAATATAATTGTTTAATACAACGTAGTTAAGGTCTTTTTTATACAACGAAACAGCATTTACTCTAAAAATAGTGAACTACGGATGGTAATTAAAACAACGGACATTTTGTATTCTTCCGCCATTTATCATTTCCATACTCAATGCGCAAGAATATAAACAATTTTCTGTCCCCGAGAAAACAAAACTTGTATGCTTAGAGGAAAAAGATCAACTTGAATTACATTTACAGTCCATGTCGAGTTAAATGTGATTTTAATCGGGATTACAATGCATCCAGTTTTGAATTGATAGAGATCTGAGAAAGAATCCACGTGAAAATTCATTTGCACCCAAGACAAGTGAAAAGTGGTGAAAACATTAGAATATGGCATGGGTTATGTCAATAAACGTGTATGGTCAACGCACATTATCTACCTTATGTGCAAGGAATAAGGATAAGATTTTTGGGAACGTATTCTTGAACCTTAGGTGTACCTCTTCTTATTATGGGATTTTGTGAAGTTTAGGTATCCAATATAAATATGGTAGCTCAAAATCAGTATCGGTTGACTTGTAAGTATTCCAAACCTCTATAACCGAACTTCCAAAGAGTTCAATCTTTCATAATTGATAACTTCAGGTGAGAGAACAACAGTTGTAAATAAACCCACGCATGGAGATTGTATCAGACCAATGTTTTCCTTTTTTATTGTTTTATCGTTATTTCTTTTTGAAGGTTTATACATATTTATTCCTTATACAACTCATACTTCCGATCTTGACCTGTTTACAACAATACTGTTGCCTCTATTATGACCCCTCATCGTGTTTTTATTGTTTTAGTCATTATTATTGTTGCTGCTGTTAACATTTATATTTTTTTCCTATTGTTAATATATTAAAGAATTTCCGAAATGAAAAAAAAAAGTCACGATATAAAGTATTTTTCCATATATTTCATTATTATCATTATTGTCGAAGTAGTCGTATTCTTCATTTTATCATTATGTTCATTATTTCATCATCATCATCATCATCATCATCATCATCATCATTTTTATCATAATCATCATCATCATCATCATCATCAGTTTTATCATAATCATCATCATCGTCATCGTCGTCGTCATCATCATCATCATCATCATCATCATCATCATCATCATCATCATCATCATCATTTTTATCAACATCATCAGCAGCAGCAGCAACAACAGGAGCAGCAGCAGTAGCACTTTTATTAAGTTTGTTAATCTTACTGTAATTGTTATCATCATCATCATCATCATCATCATCACCATCATCATCATCCCTTCAAAAAAGGCTGGGTAAATGTTGACATGGGTCCACAACACAGGTGAAAACATATAGCTAAAAGCTATTGGGTGGGCGTAAAAGAGGAATTCTTCAAAGCAAACAAATATTATATTCATTATTATATAATACATGAAAGCGATTACGTTTTATGTCCGACATCGTGTTGGATATGCTGTGTGTTCAGTTAGAACGTTGAATAAAACAGATCGATTTTCTGTCTATAATATCATTTAGGTAAATAATGTTATAATGGTAAAATATATTTGCTTCCGTAAAATGAATATAATGTTCATAGATGTTAATTGCGCGTGCGTTGAAACGGAACATCTAAAGTAAATAAACAGACAATATTGTATTGATGCTGATGATGAGTGTTTCAACATTCGGGTACGGTATTCATAATAATTTATCCCTATTCAAAGGGAGGATTGTTGATGTTTATCAGCTTTGAAACGTAATTTTTCTCATGATAGACATTTTAATGTTTGAGGATAATTTTTAAATTACTGAAGCATAGTTTACTGACAAATGTACTAGACTAAAGTATTTTCACAGAATAGTCTGTTGTTCCTGCTGCTGTTATTGCCTGTTTTTCTTATTGCAAATTAAAATGTATTTATTTGGACGCACATTACCTATTATAGGCACAGATGAAAAATTCACAACCAAGCTATACCAAGCTGATATCGGCTTCCCTATCGTCCACTTTCCACATTTAAGTAATAATATATTTTTTCCAACTGGTATTTGGTTTTTATATATCATAAATGATCGAGAATGCCAGGGCCTGTTCCACACATGAACATTCCATATACAGAGGCAAAATACGGCCTGAGATATTTGTCACAGAGTTACAAGAAATCGTTTTAGTGTTAACATTTTACAAATTGTATGTTCGGTATAGTGACCTTGTCTGCGATTACAATGTTTCACTGATTTGTAATGTCGAGTTACTTGTTCGATGTTGGCTGTTTAATCGTCATTAGGAATTGCAATAAGGATTGTTTTATCACTCATTTAATTTGAATTTGACTGTGGACTCACGGTCTGTGTGACCGGTTAACAGGGTATTCCTACCCTTATACATTTCTTCCATGAACCCCGGTCCCACCGATTGATTTTTAGATTTGCATGTTTGTCAAGTATTCATGGAATTTCTTTATTGTCTCTTAAAGGATTAATACTTAGGTATTTGTGATTTTAAACGAGTATTTATTTGAATGACGCATATTACAAATAGGAACAGATAAATGCATGGCTTTGTCAGTTTCAAATATCCTATTATCACTTTACCTGATTTACATAGCAATTAATTATTCATGCAAAGATAGAAGAAGACGATTAATAAGGTGACAATTTTTTCAATGTTTGCTCCATTAGCTGTTTACAAATTGAAGAAGAGTCCACCAATTTGGATTTATTTTTATTATTAACCAGATATTGTGAAACGTTGACCTCGAAATATTACTGTTTTTTTAACTGACCTATTTGACGTATAGAAGTGTACTTTTTCCTATGCGATTTCAATATTTATCTCCATTTGACTGTAAACGTACAGAGAGAGTCAATGGTCTGAAGGGAAATGCTTATTTTTCTAGGTAGGCTCCTTGCCTGAGTAGTTAGATTAACGCAATCTAATTAAATGATGATATCTCTCACTTCAACTTCTCATTTCTAGTCAACGTTGATTTGCAATGATTGCTTTAACAATGTTTGCAAGTTTCTTGCGGAAACCTGGCGGTATCTTCCCTACTACTCTGTAACCGATTTCCTCCAATCATTGATCGCCAACATATAATTGAAAAATTCAATGAATGTGCCGTAAAATACCATTTCAATAAATAACTACTCTAGGTCACCTGGGCCCCAAGTCACCAAATTTACTCAGTACTCAAGCTCAACTAACTTTTCATGATTTTAAGGTAAAAACACTGAAAATTTATCCTGTAACTGGACATGTTTATATATTGACAGCAATTAATTGTAAATAATGGTCAAAATCATTGCTCCTTTGAAGAAAACTTTCAAATTTTGAGTACCGTACTCAACATATTTATTCATTTTTACAGGTAAATCCTGAGTATGACGCAAACATTTATATGTGAATGATAAAAAATATTAATATGCTTCCTAATCATTCAGACCCAAACATTTTACAAATTATTTTATAGTCAAAATAATGGAATAAAAGTTGAGCTTGAGTACTGAGTAAATTTGCTGACTTCGGTCCCAGATGTCACTTTGTGATTGTCTATATGTCCTAGGTTGCCCTATTCTTATTCATTGATTTACGGATTTTATTCGTCTTTCCATTATATTATTTTATGCTTAATGACGACTTCGAAATATGATTTTCCCTCACAAGGTATCACATAATACATTTATTATATGCATGAGTAATCATACAGTTATAATACATCTATGCAATACACAACACCATATTACACTGCAGTTGGATATAGAGCTCCCGCTGGAGCAAGTTTTGTAAATGGGATTCAAGTCATCCAAAATATTCGATTGCGTCTTTAAAAGCGTTATTTATTTTAACGTTGTGTACACATATAAATAAATACGATGCATGTAATACATACAAATATAAAAAGTCTCAGATACCAAGGTATAAATAACTAGGATGTCCAGGATATAGGTACAAATCTGGTACAAAATGGACAAACACGGACCTCAGGTGCCATGGAAATACATAAAAACGAAGCTTTACTGTCGTTTAATCAATCTGCAACAAGGATCGCGAGCCGTCTGAGTACATTATCATTATCAAAGTGTTTTTGGCCAGTGTCATTTGTTTCGGGACGGGACGGGAAATTAGCAACTAAGCTATACGATAAACGCGACGATTTCGGCTTTCCCATCGTAAATTTTCCACATTTAAGTAGTAATATCCCTCAGTCACCTGCATATGGAGTTTATATTTCACAAATGATCCGATATGCCAGGGCGTGCACAACATATGAAGATTTCATATACAGAGGTAAACTACTCATTGACAAATTATTGACACAGGGATATCGAAAACCGCGTTTAATGTCAACGTTCCGCAAATTTTATGGTCGGTATAATAGTCTTGTTTGCGACTACTCTGTTTCACTACGTGAAATGTTGAGTTGCCTTTTCGTTGGCGGTTGTTGAGACGTCTGTCCAAATTGTGAAAAGAATTCGTTCCTCACGTATTTTATATGGATTTGACTGTGGACTCACGGCGGGTGTGACCGGTCGACAGGGGATGCTTACTCCTCCATGACACCTGATCCCACCTCTTGGTTTCCAGAGGTCCGTGTTTGTCTATTTTTACCGGATTTGTATCTATGTCCTGGACATCCTATTGATTTATACTTTGGTATCTGAGATTTTTATATTTCTAAAACAGATTTTCATATGCTCATTTCATCAATGAAAATTATCAAGACTTATGTTTTCATTTCCATGAAGTCGAATCTGTCTGTGGTCGATCATGCGTAGTTGACGTGTCTGTTACATAGATAGTTAGAGTCTCCGCTTGGAATGAAAAAAACAACGCAGGTCGAACCGCAAATAAGAAGTATATATAAACCAAGATTACCAAGGTGTAAATGAATGTGTTTATATATATATATTTATATATATATATATATATATATATATATATATATATATATATATATATATATATATATATATATTTATATATGTTGGCTCTTATTTTGTTGTGAGGGGATGCTTACTGTACTGTTGGAGGAAACCCGAATACCCGAAGAAAAACCACTTGTCCAACCTAGAGATCTGATACAACCAAATGCAAAATATGAGTGTAAAATCCGAGTCGCACCAAGATGCATGTTCGATAACCATTACTTTACGTGGATACCCACCCATAGACACCCCGAATTATGTAAAGGGTTTTGCGATGGGACTGTATATCTCTAACACGTGAACAATGATGAGTGTTGTAGTCCTCACTCTTACAAACGTTTCCTTAGAATCGTAGGGCTTCTGTGTCCCAGTGGTTAGAGTATCGCGCTTTGAACCATAAAGTCTCTCCTTCTTGGTCAATGCAAGTTCGAGCTCCGATGGGAACAAAACTGATATTTGTGAGAAGTTTACCTGCGGGGGGTCAGTGGTCTCTTCCCAGGTACATTGTAACCCACCATTTAAAACGGGCAGCCATCAGATAACTGAGAAATTCAAATTAAAATTCTAAGAATTGCATTTGGACACCTGGCATAACGTAATTTTAAGAACAAAAAAACAAACTGCATATGAACCATTTTCAAAATACTATTATTATGGCTTAACCAACAACTTGAGATTCAAGATATTGTAAATTACACTGACATCTCAATGATTACTTGTCTTACATTATTCTATTGCACGACATAAACCCATGAACTCTTTTCTGTCTGCACGTGATCAAGTGTGCCTGTCGTTTGTGTTACAAAGTTGTACCAATATTGTATTTAAACGGCTTGGCATGACATGGCATTTTACAGTTTCGACCAGACACCCTGGATGGCTTTAAGAGTCTTCTGCGCTGAATTATGCATTTACGACTTGCCGTAAAACAGACCATCAATAAAAAAAACATTAGCAGTCGGTACATTGAAACCACATCCTGCAAATCATGATGCCTTTTTCGTTTATTTATAGGAATCGAATTCAATACTTTAAATTCACTTTCACGTGGTTTGATTTGATAGTGAGAGTCATGTGCTTTTTCCTAGATAAAAGTTTGTATTGTGTGTATATTAACGACTATTTGTGTACGATGTAGCTTTAGAATGAAAATAGTTTATCAATGGTAATGTCTTCACCTTCATTAAAGTGCACTTTCCTGTTTTGAAAAAAAACACAATGTGTGTTTTGTCCTTCGGTAAGTGATGTATGATCTTCTGACGGATTGACAAGCTTCAGATGTATCCACTCAAGAGTTACATTCATAAGAATATTTGTTTTGTTATTTTGAACAAAGTACTATGTTTTGTAGTGAAAGTCATTAACCGTCCACATATTATTTCAGCTTATTCAAGGAATCACTTTTTAACTTGAAATTTATTCCGAGTGCATAAAGGTGGAGAGAGATACATACATACATACACACATACATACATACCTACCTACCTACCTACCTACCTACCTACCTACCTACCTACCTACCTACCTACCTACATACATACATACATACATACCTACCTACCTACCTACCTACCTACATACATACATACATAAATATATACATACATACATACATACATACCTACATACCTACATACCTACATACATACATACATACATACATACATACATACATACATACATACATGCATGCATGCATGCATGCATGCATACATACATACACACATACTTATATATATGCATACATACATACATGGATGACAAGAATCTGAAGAAGAACCTTCATTTTGATGTTAAATTTCATTTTTATATACCCAACATGCTAAAATTGATCTTGATGACTTAAATCAGGTAATAAGTATACAATTGTAAGTATTCCATTGGATATACATGGAAATGTGACTCGAAACTTCCTGGATGGGTTTCAGTTAGTGATAGAGAAAACGGTGGACATTTGGAATATGTAATGAAAGTTTAGAATATGGCTCACTTAAATAATATTCAATGTGTATGCATTAAAAGTTATATACAAACACAATTGTTATGGAACACTCTTTAATATGATATATCTCTTAGTTTGATACATAGCTTGTAACATATTTTATTGGATGGTAAAGTCGGTACATACATACCTACCTACCTATCTGTACATACATACATACCTACATGCCTGCAACACGCACACACACACACACACACACACACACACACACACACACACACACACACACACACACACACACACACACACACACACACACTTGCATACATACATACATGCATACATATTTGATTCTGCCGGACCCAGGTGACTAAGAAATAATGTAAATCCGGCTCATGTGTTCTATTCCCAGTAGCGTATTTTACCTATGACATCTAAAATCCCGAATTTCATTGCATATGATATAACAATGTCTCACAAAATATTAAGAAATTAATAAATGGCTCAGAAGATTGTGGTTCAAAAGTGCTGCCAGATTTATACGAAACTATTACCATTATATAAAAACAAAGATTCAAGGTGTTCCTTTTGTTTTGAAAATATATAAAGTACACTCTTGTATTTTTTGGTAAAAGAAAATGTAATGCACAATTTTTTTTTCAAATAGAATCTTTGTCTACTACCAGGATGCCTTTATGGAATATGGAATTCTTGTGGTTCAGTGATTGACCGATCTAGTCCCCACGTGACTTCCATTCATTGTACACAAATAGTTGGACACATGCTAGTATGATTGCATCTATCAAACGGAAACTGTTTTCACACGATATCAAGCTGTAATATCTTTTGAATATTTCGAAATAATCCTTGCAGAAAAAGTTATTTTTTGTCATTTTAAAAGTGACCTAATTTATCAAACACGAGCGTTGATTGATAATTGTTGAGCCTCATATGTAAGGATTTGTCGTTTGGGACACTTATTTCACTAGGTTTCAACATAATCTCTTTTGTGTCTATACACATTTGCCAGCAATGTTTTAGAGCATCAACGACACGTTTAAAGACGTTTTGACCGTCTAGAAAGTCCTCCACTGCATATATGATGTCATCACCTGTCAGATAATAGAGATTACTTTTTTTTTAATTTTGGGACTAAACTAAAGCATGATAAAGCGTGATCAGGTGAGTAAGGTGGATGTTGAATCAATTATCCCTTTCAACCCTACATACCACAATGGACCAGTCTAAACAATAGAAAAGGACATTCTATCTAGAAACTTAGGGTTGAAAGGATTAAAAGTCACAGTCATTAATGGCAGCCTTAGCAATGACAGACTTGTAAACAGTGGCATTGCCCTGGTGAAACAAAACACATTTACTGGCCTTTCCATGGTGTGTGATTTTAATGTTTTTCTCTTAAATGTCTAAGAAGTGATGAATGATAAACTCCATTGATTGTTTGTCCCTTTCAGAATCTAACACAAGAATACCACAGTGACATACATTCCAGGACGGGACCATACTAAAGGTTCTGCCTTCCATGCTTAAATTCTGCCACGCAATCTTTTACGGTAGTATTTGAAGGGACATCCCCCTCGTAGTGTTACGACCATGATAGCATGAATAGCCTCAGATGTTTGGCCTTTCTTGATTATATATTGAATCCCTGCTCTCTCGGAATTTGTCCTGTTTGCCACTTGCCCTGTTTACTAAAGAGCTTTACCTCTTCGACGAAAAAAAAAAACAAATGGTCATGACACCGTTCTTTAGTTACACAGTCTTAAATTGGCGGAGCTGAAAATGGCAACCCTGCTTAACTCCTAATGCAAATATCAAAACCGATCAGCCTTCGTATGTGAAATACAATCACTGTATGTAAAACAATTTTTGTTCGATTTACGAGCAAATTATAATTTAGCATAACATGTGCAGTATCCCTAAGTTTTTTACTTTATATTGCTGAAAATAATTAATCATTTCTATGTCATATATTTTTGAAAAAAAGTACAGAAAGTTGAACTGCTCTTCGATTACCGCCAGTTTTGCTGATTATTTCTCCTAATTGTCAATAATTAGATCATCTCCCAGTAGATATACAATTTACCGATTGCAATTGCTTTTTTTTTCAAGATGTCGTTAAAACCTTTTAACGATAAGTCGTAAAACGCAAATGGAATGAAAAAACTTTACATTACCTTGAATTATTCATATGTGTTGTTTTGAAGTTTTGATTTTGGTCTCTACAGTCATTTTTTACTAATTGATGTTTCAGCTTTAAGAGCAACCTGCATAATTGGTAATACACATAGTTAAATGTTATATATAATTAAAGTTGCAAAACGGGGGAAGTGTTAAACTTATGAAGTAGGTATATAATAGCAATAGTAAGTATAAACGTATAATTCTCAATGAGGGTAACGACAGAAAAAAATACAACGATTGCTGCACTAATTGTATGATACATAACGTTAAAATATGCAGCATCAGATTGAGTTATTATTTTCAGCTCCTGGCCGTCAATTACATTGTATTCCCTATGGAGAGTATAGATAACGATATATTGACCTATTATATGTATTTATTTGGTATCATATATTTATACTTTTGTCCTAGATGCTTGCTAGTCCATATCTCTTGATCCAGAGGACCGTGTTTGTCCAATATTCACCAGATGCATTCATTGTATCCTGAACATACTGAAGACCCGTGTATCTGTGATGATTTAATATGCTCAGAAGAAATGACAAATAACATGAATAAATTACTATTATAAGCCTAACACTAACCAGAGAGAGAGAGAGAGAGAGAGAGAGAGAGAGAGAGAGAGAGAGAGAGAGAGAGAGAGAGAGAGAGAGAGAGAGAGAGAGAGAGAGAGATATAAAATATATATATATATATTATATATATATATATATATATAGAGAGAGAGAGAGAGAGAGATGCTTGAGAGAGAGAGAGAGAGAGAGAGAGAGAGAGAGAGAGAGAGAGAGAGAGAGAGAGAGAGATTATTACTTCAACGCCAGAAGTATAGATTCACATTTCTGTTTCATCTGTTCATCCTGTAAATTAGATTCCGAATACCGGAAAGTATGTAAACGAACGGATAGATATTAACCGTATCTTAAGTGTTATGTGAACGTTTTTTTTTCTGGTCATAGATGTCCTCTTTCAGCTAGATTCACTATGTTAACGTTTACCCTACTTGATGCAAATACAACTTTCACATAGCTAGAGTATCCTTTTAAAAAGATATGAACTTGCAACCTATATTTGTGGAGGTTTTTTCATTCATTGATTTATATATCTCGGCGATATGCTCCAATGTAGGACTTTTAATTTCTCAAATAATAAATGTTTCAATACTTTTGTTCATGATACACGAATACACAACTGCGGTTTTATCGGTCTACTCTCGCGTGCGTTGTTGATCTTTTATAATTACGTAATTCCATGTTGCATTGTTCATACCACAAAATATGCAATCCTGTGACATTTAACAACTGCTCCCAATGGTTCATTAATATTCATAATTTTATACGAATTCTTGGGTGAATTATATAATACTACAAAGATGTCATTGCATGTTATGCTATCATTGGCGGTTAATGTTTATGATGCTTTATGATAGTAAAGTACACTTTAAAACAATAATTGTGCACTTTTTGCTGCGTTTTAAGAACTTCTTTCTTCCACTAGGAAGACTCAAACAAACTCACGAAATTTAACATTTGTTTCGCAGAAAGGTTTATATGCTCGTTTATATAGGGTTTATATAGGGATTAGACATATACGCAATTACGGAGTATTGTCCCTTTGTTCTCGCTCTTCATTTTGAAACACAAAACAACAATTTATATTAATATAATTCTAATAATAATAATAATTATAATAATAATAATAATAATAATAATAATAATAACCCTTATAATATAAACAATGATACAAATCATATACATAAAGAAACAGCGGCCATTAGGTCCTCCTAACGTAACATTGGATTCATAGAAAAATCACGTGCTATTTTAGATTAGTATAGTATGTTTATCCGGTAATTCTACTGCACTGGATTATCCTATTCTTTATACGAACTGTCTTATCACATCTTGTAACAATCTATCAAGCTAACGTACTGCACTGCAATCATCGTGTTCACATAACTTGCCGGGGTTAGCGTAACCACCTTTTGATTATCATACGGATGATTCTACTCACTTTTCGGTTATCACAAGCTTTATCCCCCTCTGTTTACTTGTATGTATTGAGATAAATAGAAACGATTACTTTTTTTTATTGTACATTTTATTTAGTTATGCTGCGTCAAGTAAACTTTTTAACTTGTTAAGGTCAAGAAAGGGTTCACGAGACTCCACCCCGCCATTTGATTTGATTTTGACTATAAATCATATTTCAAGACTTGATTTACCTGCAGCGTAGTAGTAAATATCATTAACAATATCAATGTAATGATTTAACTATTTCAACCCTACAGACCACAATGGGCTGGTTTTAAACAATAGAAATGTGCATACCACTCAGATATTCAGGGGTGGAAGGGTTACCAAAGCGTCCAAAACAAATGCTCAAGACGATCTTTCCTGTCAATTAGACTCCATCAGTTGAGCTCAAATTTAATATATAATATTTCTATTTAATATATTTAAGTATATATATCCAAAATACAGATTTGGAAATTGATGCATCACTTTAGATTGTATTGACAAAAGTAAACATTTTCGTTTTTGTTTTAAACTTGACTGTATATCAAAAAAGTAATATTCAAATTGTAATGAATGGGAGAATGAAATATATATGTATACTCGATAAGTATCACCCTTTGTCGGTAATATAGATATAAGAGAGAGAGAGGGAGCGAGATATATATATATATATATATATATATATATATATATATATATATATATAGATATAGAGAGAGAGAGAGAGAGAGAGAGAGAGAGAGAGAGAGAGAGAGAGAGTTTTGTATAAGCGTTATCAGCCGACAATTTTATACACGTTTATAGACCATGTTTTAAACTTTTAGTATTACATATCTCATGTTTACCTTATCACACGCGCTATGACGTCACAGTACAATTTGCGACGTAGAGTTTCTGTAGGTTCTATAATTCAGTGCATACTTATATCAGACTTTATTTGCGTATTTCTACGTAAACGTGTATTTAAAAAAGTCATGGGAGAATAATAATAAAAAATGGTTTTGTTGAGTAGAACGCAAATATCCATCCACATTTCTTAAATGAAATAAATTTACGAATAAAGTATTTAATCCATCTTCTGAATTTTGATGTAACATTTCAAATCAATTACCAGGAATTTAAATTTTGTTGTATATTTTACATGAAATGAAAATTTATAAAAATAAAGATCCATGTCTTTCCATAAAAATACAAAATTGACATCGATACCAAAAATAAATTAATATATCTATAAACACAGAAAAACTTCTGAATATTAAAAAAATCAAACACGCCTTAAAATTTCAGAAATGGAATCGGTATCTAGAGAGGAATTCACAGAAGAGTTCCATCCACATATAGGCCTGTCTATATTCTGTTGCGGACGATTTATTAATAAAGCGTGCTTTGTCATTGCGATAAACATACACTTTACATTACGTTAAATTGAAGTGTCAATTTTTCCGATATGTATAAAGATAGAACATGCCAATTCATCAAATCTGTCTATTCCAACGAATTTTTCTAGCGTTTTCGATTATTAATCTGTACACAATATAAATTCATTCCATTAGTTTCAAAAACAAATTCTGTAAGTGTTGTGTTGTATAGCATTTCTTAAAAAATCAATTTGCTATTGAGAAAGATCGGTCGTGAAGCATACCGATATATATAGAGTCATTTCGTGCAATGTTTTACGGCTGTACTTAGGTGCCAACATTTTGTAAAACAGAATTACTAAGTGTACAACAAAAATATAATTTTGAATTCATTCTGTAAGAGAATTGCCGCTCCAGGGGTAATTAACAAATTGAACTGAATAATTGAAAAGTTGCTTTTTAATGACGTTCAGATGTTTCAATTTCAGAATGATTCATTTTACGACTCTATCAGTACGATATAGGTCACGTCAGCAGGATGGGATAAATGTTGTTGTCGCTGTACAAGAATAAATATACATTGATACATAATTATCACACGATACATTTTGTCCTTACTGATTCAGACGAGGATATAATCCTTGGTTATTTCATTTAAATTTGACTGTGGACTCGCATCCGCGGTAACCGGTGTACAGGGGATACTTACTCCTCCAATGCCCCTGATCTCATCTCTGACTCCTCTAAACCACCTGATTTCACCTCTGGATCCTTCAATGCCCCTGATTCCACCTCTGAATTCCCCACTACATCTGACCCCACCTCTGTATCCACCAGAAGTCCGTATTTGTCTGATGTTTACCATATTTGTGTATTGTCTCTTAGACCACCTGGACCCACTTGTTCATCTACTGGGTTAAGTTTAACCCTCGGTTAAATATCATAACCAAGGGTTGAAATTCAACCTGGGGTTTAATTTTGTTGCTCAATAATTGGTATTTTACCGCCTGAGGTTTATCAAGTTCAACTGTTTGAAAGATTGTCTCTATTATCAAGACTTAACCCTATGTTATTTAACCCTCGGTTACCATATTTAAACTAGTGTTATATCTAACCGTTAGTTAAATTTAAGCAAAAGATTAACAACTGTGTCCTGATGGTTAATACTTTAGTATCTGTGCTTATGAAATACAACCTGTGTTGTTGCTTCGAAGTCTGCTGCTGCTCCGGTTTTTAATACGTAATATGCAGCGAAAAAAACAAGACTGGATATCAAAAAATTGATAAGAAACAACAATGACGTCATACTTTAATGTACTGACGACAAAATTTACTGAATATTTCTGTACATAGCTCTCATGTCTGTCACGGTTACAGAAAACATTTCTAAATGACAAAACACTAATTGAAATTATTTGGAAAAAAAAAGAAAAAAAGTAAATGCATCAGTGTTTCAGTTTGTAGTATAATGAAGAAGTACCAATGGATATTCGAAACTCCAAGTCCATTAGAATACGACAAATTGGATATAACAACGGTCGCAACAGGAAGAACAATAGCGAATTACAAACGAGATGGGACCAGGTGTCTGGAAGGTGTCAGCGTCCCCTGATAGCATGCCACACCCGTGGCAAATGTTCCATGGAAAGCTCTCGAGTTCAGTGAAATCATGTTCGTTGTTCAAGTTCGGTGAAAAGGTCAAGTTCAGTGAAAAGGTCAATCTAACATCCTTGAGAGGAGGATGTGTATGTGCTTGTGTGTGTACGTCTCTCTCTAACTCTCTAACTCTATCTGTGTGTGTGTGTGTATGTGTGTCTGTGTGTGTATGTGTGTGTATGTGTGTGTGTGTGTGTGTGTGTGTGTGTGTGTGTGTGTGTGTTTACTGCCATTGCTATTGTAGTTCTACGATTGTCAAGTTGATTCATTGTGTACATTTTGATGAATTCGTATTTCATCCAATTGACATTCATTTCGGTGGAAATCAATATTGAACACATCGTCCGAAGTAAAAACTCGGTCCTTAAATTAATGGTGTCTGACGTATGGGATTGAATATTTTTTTTTAGATCTCCGTGATATCTGGGTTAAAATCTAATGCAATTCTAAGTACAAAATCATAGTACACCTTAATTTGAAGAATCATATAGACAAATGATAGTCACTAAATTACATGTTGTCTTCTACAGTTGTGATTGAAGAGGCTTGATAATTTAGGATAATCTCTTATTTATGATGATGTTTCTTCCTCTTGTTTGATCACACGTGGTTAGTTTTCTTTAAAATGTCATTAAAGCCTATAGCAACACAATTTGTAATAAAAAGAAATGATAGGAAAAGAAATACAAGAAATAATTTTAAAGTTTTAAAATAGCGAAATTTATAAACAATAATTACATTATGAACTGCGTCTGCGCTGCATACCATCATTTCATATGACTAGAGCCAATTAACTAGCAGCAAGTAGTTGACATATAAAAACTGAAGTTTATATTATATATGTTGCAAACTTTCCGGTCGATTACCTTGCATGCTTGCTTGCAAAAACTGTATTCCTTATCTAAATTAACAATTACTTATACATTTGAAACAAAATATCGTCGCCAAAAGTGAAAACGGATTCCGTCCATTTCTTATCTTGATTTCACAACGGACCCCTGGAGAATAGAACTCGATTATGATGTCTGAGTTTGTGTCTTGGTGTTCTATAGGTTACGGAGCTTCAATTATTTTTATTCTGTTTTTAGTATCTTGTTATTGTTTGTTTGTTTGATTGTTTGTTTCTTTTTTGTTTGTTTTTTTTAACTTGTTTGGTAGTGAGAGCACTTTGAATGTTTTTTCGTTTTTTATGCATTCATCTTCTGATTATAAGTTTTTTTTAACCCTGTACCCTTTTTTTATTTTTCATTTTCCCTTAATCTGGAATTGTAAAACTCTAAATTCTACAATAAATTACAATAAATCCCAAGTTATATGTATAAAAAGATATACTGCCTATTTTTATGAAAGAGTATTGAGTATAGAACTCCGGTACCATGCGTTTAATGAAAGTTTCCTTCTCATACTCTTTATATTATTTCTAAAAAAGTACTTTTATTTAAACCTTGCATGTATCAACACACAAACGCACGCAGGCACACACACATACCAACACGCACATACACACACATACGCACACACCTGTATCTGTATATACATATATCTGTGTTTATATTTATATATATAATCCCGTTTTATTTGAATATTATAAACATAATACTAAAGTTATAATGCTCAAGACGATATCTTTTCTGTCAATTAGACTTCATCAGTTGAGCTCCAATTTGAAAAGTATGTGTATTTTCTAAAGATAAATTGGTATCATACAAGGCCAAATAATATCTCTAAAAGTATAGCCGAAATCCGTCTAAGAGTAACCACTGTAAAAAAAAAAATGACTATCTTAGCTTTAGAAGATTTTCGAATTTAAATGGTGTTAACGGTGCCAAATATTACTGTAGTATAAGATGAACAAGCTGGGTACCGAAATACCAGGTACTAGGTTTATGTATACCCTCGGGGACTCCAACGGTCCACAGCAGTGGCAACGACCTAGTGGTTATAAATATTATAAACATAATACCAAAGTTATAATGCTCAAGACGATATCGTTTCTGTCAATTAGACTTCATCAGTTGAGCTCCAATTTGAAAAGTATGTGTATTTTCTAAAGATAAATTGGTATCATACAAGGCCAAATAGTATAGCCGAAATCCGTCTAAGAGTAACCACTGTAAAAAAAAAAATGACTATGTTAGCTTTAGAAGATTTTCGAATTTAAATGGTGTTAACGGTGCCAAATATTACTGTAGTATAAGATGAACAAGCTGGTACCGAAATACCAGGTACTAGGTTTATGTATACCCTCGGGGACTCCAACGGTCCACCAGCAGTGGCAACGACCTAGTGGTTATAAATATTATAAACATAATACCAAAGTTATAATGCTCAAGACGATATCGTTTCTGTCAATTAGACTTCATCAGTTGAGCTCCAAATTGAAAAGTATGTGTATTTTCTAAAGATAAATTGGTATCATACAAAGCCAAATAATATCTCTAAAAGTATAGCCGAAATCCGTCTTAGAGTAACCACTGTAAAGAAATGACTATCTTAGCTTTAGAAGATTTTCGAATTTAAATGGTGTTAACGGTGCCAAATATTACTGTAGTATAAGATGAACAGCTGGTACCGAAATATCAGGTACTAGGTTTATGTATACCCTCGGGGACTCCAACGGTCCACCAGCAGTGGCAACGACCTAGTGGTTATAAATATTATAAACATAATACCAAAGTTATAATGCTCAAGACGATATCGTTTCTGTCAATTGAAATGAATTTGATTCCCTGGTCAAATTTCTTCATTACCATTACAACCTGGTTATTTTGAAACCCTGAATAGTTGGAAAAGTTATCCGGTGTCGACTATATATATATTTATATATATATAACCATACTGTGTTCAGAGGCAGTGCTTGATTGACGGAGGCGTAATGTTTAATTGTGTGCTATTGCATTGACATTCGAATAAAGATTTTTGTTTTCAAATTGCGAATGCATTAATGCAGCTGGTATAATTTTACAGTTTTCCTGTATAACGGTTACTGATATAATGAGCAGAACAATTTAGTGCGTGTTGCTAGAATGTCTTTTCTGAGAATTGATCTAAGTCGCCACAAAGACTAAAAGGATGGGAAAAAACGTTTGAATGTATTAAAAATCCACTCGCAGTATATTTATTAAACAGTCTCAAATTATGTCCTTGATATCGTTCTAGTTGTCAGTTTCACATAATATCCTTGATAACGAATACAAGATCAGTCGAAAATAATGAATATTCTCCCAACCAGTAATGGATGTATTGCCATAATTAATAACATTAAAGCATAGATGCAATATTTGTTTAACTACAAATTTAAATGATTCATTTCTCTATTTTCAAATCTGTGTGTCGGGTGTGACCGGTCGATATCTGACAGTGACCTGATTCCACTTCGGAATTTGCAGTGATCCTTGTTTGTCCAACTTCACCGGATTTCTATGTTATCCCCTTAACCTCTTGATGATTGATAATTTAGTATCATTTACATGTATGTAAGTCAAATTTGTTTCACATCTGCTTCGTACTTAGCTTTACTCCTGTCCATTGGAAAGGACGTTCAACTTCACACCTACCTTTGTAACAAACGCGACGGTTTAAATTTCCATATCGATAACTTCCCGTTTCTATGTAGAAATATTCCATCTTCTATGGATTTTTCATTTCATAGCTTATACGTAATGCCAGAGCATGCTCTTCTTATGAATGTTTTATTCTAAGATCGAAAGACTCGCCGATAAACTACTTACACAAAGTAAGGTTGTTGAACGCTTGGAATCGTCGATAAAAAGTTTTATTGTCGATACAGGGATCTTGTAAAACAATAAGAAGCCCCGTCTCAGGACTATTAGATAGAATTCTGGAGCACGACCCTTTCGCCAATAATATATAAAAGTAACTGATGACAATTCCATCGAACTCATCCTTTTCACTTAACTCGAGAGGTTTCCTGTACCATTTGCGACGGGTGTGGCATGCTGAGGACGCTGACCCCTTCCGAACACCTGAACCTATCTCGTTTGGTATTTGCGATTGTTCTTCATGTTGAAACCGTTTACATATCTAATTTGTCGTAGTCCCATGTACTTGAGTTTCGATTATCCATTGGTACTTATTCATTTTTACTTTTCACCTCATTTCAATATTTATTTGTCACACATTAATTTACATATTACGTGAAAATTTATATGGTATTCACCATGTAAATTTCAATTTGTGATGGTCATGGGGAATGTCAACATGCAAAATGAATGTTTGTTCAACGTTTAACTGCGTTTTTTTATTATTTTTAAATAAGATTTTTCAATGAAATAAAAGCTTTATTTTTCACTATTTCTTAGTAGCGGAGTGATATATTTCAACCTACATGTAAAGTGGTTTGTTTACATTTCACGCCTCGAAGATTATAGACTCTATCTAGACATAGCTACAAAACGCCAGGTATCAAAACATGACTCAAAAATGTAATAAATAGAATATTTGACAATTGTTGTTGAATAACATATTTATTACATCTCGTGGGGCAGGAGAAAACATATTTAACACGAGCCTTGAGATGTAATAAACATGTTATTCAAAAACAACTGTCAAATATCATCTATATATTTGACCCTTTCAACCCTGTGACAATTTAACAAAATCTAACATACTATCGGCGATTCTCCTTTTTATCAACTCATCTCTCATCTGATTATCCTACAATTCCATGCTTAATCCTTTATCATCGTATGAACTTCTAACCATCAATCGCATTAGTACTAAGTATTTCCATTTCACGAGATCCTTACTCATCCATAACACCTGGTCCCCTCTCTTGATATTCCGGAGTTCTGTGCTGATGCAATGGTTACCATATCTGTATATTGCCACCTAAATGTTCTGACAGTAAATACTTACATTTCATATCTTCCTTGTCAACATATATTCCACAAAAAAACAAAAAAAACAAAAAACAAAAACATTTTGAGAATTTCAGATTAACGTTATGAGTAGCATAAATTTGCTTTATCATTGAGTGTTTATAATCATAATATACATTTGTGCATCCTGTTTTTATGACAGAATAGCTAATAAGCACTTACATAAATCAAAAATATATATTTTAAAAGACATCGTTAAAAACGAGCTTAACTTAGTTAATACATCTTCCATCATTTAAAATGAATTTTGAAATGGGAAAAAGAAAACAATTTCAACGCGGATTTATTTATCTATCTAATTATCTATCTATCTATCTATCTATCTATCTATATATCTATATCTACCTATCGATCGATCTATCTACCTATCTATCTATGCATGTATGTATGTGCGGATGGATGTATGGATAGATGTATGGATAGATGATTAGATGAATGGATGGATCGAAGGAAGGATGGATGGATGTATACTACATATAGATCTTTCTGTGTGTATCACTGTCTATTAGATCTGATCTGTCTGTATTTTAAGTCTGTTTAACTCCGAAATTTTTTTCCAATATACTTTGCTTTCCAAACAAATTGTGCGTGGTAATACTGTATGAAAACTTATGATTATCTTTGTCATTTCTAGTGAGTATCCATATTTTGACCATTGAAATGAGAAATTACTCAGGAACACATTCAGGTGCATATTAATGCATCCAGTTTTATCTTACGGTTACAGTCACCTTCGGCGCAGGAAAGGAGTATAGTTATATATTTATATCTTTATGTATTTATATTGATATATTTATACTATATATCCTAAGGTGCCGGATTTAAGCATATAGATACAAGTAATGAAACGGATTGTATAAAGCACTAAAATGACTAAAGACACTGGAAAATGAAGTCAAATTTTCTGGACGACCTGTCCCTTCCCGTGGACGAAATGATTAAAATTTTAATTAATTACACACTTACACACTCGCACTCAAATACGCACGCACCCACACACAACCGGAATACGAATGATATACATGGTTATAAAGATATCCATATAAAAATCAAAACCAAAGAAGTGAATAACAATAAAATTAAACTATCAAAGAAATATATATAGATTTACAGTCAGCTACACGAGACGGTTTATAACTAAATATTCGTTATAGCGAGGATATCTCTTCCCCGTGCATTTCTTACATTATACAGTATGAATCTGAATAACGAAACCCGGCTATAACGACGTTTATATACCAATTCACCCGCTTCTCAGTCCTCCTTTAATTGAAATTTTATTTTGTGTGATTTTTTTAAGAAAAATGTAAATAGTGCTTATGTGCTATTTATAGCTTATTACTACGCATGGTTCTAATACTGGAATATTTTGGTAAAATGATAATATATATTTAGTAAAAACTGGAACGGATCAGAATATGAACGAACTTTTGTTTCTATTTTTAGGTTTTTTACAATAGTTACATGTCTTGTTCTGAGTGTACTAGCAACTATAGAAGATCTAGACGAGGAATTGATCACAAAAGTCATTTTGCATATCGTAAGTGCTATGTTTATAATTTGCATAATTTACATATAATTAGCGTTATCAGCTGAGCTACTCGGATAACATCTAATAGGAAATTGACATTATAATTCATAAGACATGTGTTATATCAGTATTAATCAAAATAATATTAACATATCCTGTACAGTGTTGTAATGATTTCTAAATCCAGATAGTAATTATTTTACATTAAATATACATGTATACATTCTGGGTTATTTATAGACTGTAACGATCTTTTGTATCGTGTTATTTTAATAAATTTGCATATAAAATTCAATAAAATTCAATTCACTCTTCAGAAATATACAATACCCTAATTTGTTATTCATAGCTATATCATTATCACAGTACCCAAAGATTTACTATAAGAAATGATTCTTCTTTATAACCTCACAACAAATTATAAGATGATATTTATACGATTTTGTTATTCATTACTTGTCATAACTGTCTACTATATGTTCTTGGTGTTGAATTCAATATTCACACTTAACAAAATATACGAGCCAGTAACTGAGGAAAGGGTCCTTAGGACAATTGGGGGGTTGGGGGGGGGGGGTATTTTTATGTTTTCAGAAACTTGACCATACATGTGGATTTTTAAAATTATAATATGAAAATGAGCGCAGGTGAGAGCAACTCTTTTGGTTTACACAGCGAAAAATCTACGGAATTAGAAATATTCCATCAGATGAAATTCCTTGTTTCCACACATTTCAATGGATATGATATGATACACTGAATTCTTATTCAAAGCTATATACTTATCACTCTAGTAGGATTTGTAAGAAGAAAATGATTTTCATGTATATCCCGTTTTTGGGCTTACGGCAACATGAAAACAATGTCATGAACTAACATAGAACCTTAAGATATGTATGCCTTCAATATACGAAATTTCCAGTTACAGAATAGATTTTGCGTGTCTTACCTTAAAATCATGAAACGTTAGTTGGGCTTGAGTACTGAGTAAATTTGGCGACATCGGGCCCAGGATATTAATTGTTCAAAGAAGTGTACATCCGATGGAGGGTAACTAGCCGGACTTGCAATAGATTTTTGCTAACGGGTATCTTTTTCGAGTACACTTTCTTGCTCTACAGAAAGGTTTATACAATCTTGAAAAGGTGTCAGTGCAGTCAGGTTTTTTTGAAATAACATTCCTGTCTCGAAAAGTGGACTTAGTTTTAATGTATTGTTTGAAAACCCCGTTAATTTCGTTTTCATTTCTACTGTTCGGAGAGGACAGAAACCACAAATTGTTTCAAAGTGTTCTTGTGTATTATTCTGGACACGGGGATATCCTGCTAGAAAACTAGTCTGAACATAGCATGTGTTTTGAATGAAAGGGACATTAGCTGTGTTTTTTGTCTTCAAAACTGGTTTCCTTTTTAGTATTTACATTGATATACAATAACAAAAATAGATTTACACAGGCATTTACATTCTTAGATTCCTTTATATTTTGTGAAAATTGCTTGAGAAGCCAGGTTTGGCACTTTTGCTATTGCAGTTAAATAACTCAACCTATGTGTACTATTTATATACTTACACTGAACCTGGTCTTATTTTCACAAAATACATAGGAATATAAGATTTTTATACGAGTGTATAGCTCTTATTTGATATTATGCATCGAGTACAAGTAGTAAAAGTAGGATAAATCGATATTTTATTTTAATTAAAAATAATACACCATTAAGATGATATGTTTAACATTGACAAAAATGGAAAGGTCTCTTAAGTAATGTCTACAATATAAATAAAATCAGTTGTATCAAAAATAGATCGAATGTGAAACATGACAAGAGATATGTCAAGATAGTAATGCCTTTCTGCGGGTGGTATTATTTTATTATATAGTTTTTTTTTACAGGAGCCAGTTATACTTGTATGGCTTATGGTCGAGTTCGGGATACGTGTATGGGCAGCTGGCTGTCGTTCCCGCTTCCAGGGATGGACGGGTCGGGCTCGTTTTATCAGGCGTCCACTATGTCTGATAGGTAAGATGATGAGTCATTTTTTCGGATATCAAAATAATTTATATCGCATTACGAATGTATCTTAAACAAAGTTATCGGTCTTTGCGCTCTCTATCAATCTCAGGTAAAGTCTAAAAAGCAACCCAAAACACGTAGTCTTGTAACCCATATCTATTTCTACACCACAAAATAACATAACCTTGATTTCAGTATAAACTTTCATACGATAGAATGTATTTATAATATTAGATTATCAAAATTATTCCTTAATTAGTCTTTGATCATTTATCTGTGGATTCTATCATCTATGCTACCCATGTTACATGACATGAATACGTCTACATTATTCCCCCTTTTGATTTGGTTTACAAACGACTGTATCGTTGTCAGGCGATATGAAATATAGGCTAGCATTTGTGTCACGCACGTTACATACGCCCACATAAATAAATAAATAAATATATATATATATATATATATATATATATATAATAAAATATATATAAAATATGGACTCTGTATGTCTGTCTGTAATATAATATTGAAAGAATCCCAAGCTTATTATCGCCCAAATGCCCGACAAGCACATTTTGGCAAACTGTCCTTTATGACGTCACAATTAAATGACCAATCAAATATTTAAAGAATGAGATTATGACATCACAATCGAATGACGTCAAAAAAGCACATGGGCAGCCATGTGTCAGACATTTGGCGATAGGTCAATTTCCATTTATGCGTGAATAATTATAAAATTTGATGACGTCACAATGCTCGACGCCTCGGTCATACTTTGGAAAGACATTGAAAATGCATTGTGACGTCAACAAACTCGACTAACTTTCACGAAGATGTGATCTGTAAGTTGTAACATATCACAGTCGAACCTGGATATATTTAACTCGAATTGAATTTTTTTTTTCAAATAAACAGGGTTTTCAAAATAACAGGGATATAATGGCAATAAAGGCCGGGAAATCATAACAATTTCAAATAAAATGGAATTTCAATGTACAAGAGTGCAATATCAGTGGGTTCGACTAATCTTTATTTGTCACGAGAGTCTAACTTTCGCTCCATTAGCGGGCGATTGACATTGCGAAAAAAAACAGGCGGTGAAAAATATACATTTTAGTTCTATAATCAGTTACCGCACCCCTATTTACATTTTTTTTCTGGAAATGAGTGATACACGTAATTTAATACCCGCGAATAATTTGCAATAAAACAGGAAATTTTCTCTCCGAAAAAAATTAACAGTTATGCAATATGTTTATAAAATATTGTACTTGTACATTCCTGGTTATAGGGTGATATGAAGGTATGTTAATTTAAGTGATGCGGTCATATTTACAAGGGGGAATCAGCCCGGGGGAGGGGGTGGTATTATTTCCGAGGATATTGTAACCTGATTACCATATAGCCGGTAACGTAAATTGTTTATTGAAAGGAATTGACGTTACTGTATAAATCAACAAGTTACTTCATCATTCCTTGTCGTCTGCTATTGTCATTCTTTCTACTCAGTTCAATTTGGAATTCTATATATATTTTGATTACAAACCCTGTATGTCATTCTTGTTAGAAATGAAATGTTGTTCCAAGAGTACATGTGCTAAATATCCAAAATGTATCGAATTCAATGTGTATAGAGAAAGCGAGAGCACAAAATTACATGTATAGAGAAAGCGAGAGCACAAAATTACATTATCTTGATTCATTAATATGTTAAAACCAACAGCTTAGTCACCGTACTCATTTGAAACATGTTCTTTTGTAACCATTGAAATAACTTGGAAACGTTCCATACGTATTCCATTATACTGCATGGGAAAACCCACACGATAGGGATCAGGTTTTGATACTTAAGTGTTATTTTGTTTACAGATATTGTGATAATAGTAGCATGCATTATAGTTTTATTTGTTGGGACTGCCAGCCCAATGTTCGCAGCTTCTTCTCTACGGGGATTGAGATTTTTTCAAATACTTCGAATGGTCCGAATGGATAGACGTGGTGGAACGTGGAAGTTATTAGGCTCTGTAGTGTGGGCACATCGCCAGGTGAGAAGGTTGAGGAGTGATAGTTTATTAATTCAGTGAATCAATTTTATGAAATTATTATTTCAAATTTGCAAATGTCTATGAATTATTGATGGAATTTCAAAATATTGTTATTTTCAGAACTAATATAGATGTATTATTTAAAGGGAGACAATATTGTAAAAGAATAATTATTCCGACCTTTGGATAGAATAGATTAGTTTTATTCTATAATTTTAGCTACAATACATTGCGCTTTTCCATAATATCATTGTATTTTATGGAAAACGAGGAGTCCCATTGGCCAACCGGTTAGAGCATTAACCTTAAAACCATACAGTATCTAACCCTCTCTTGTCAGTTCGGGTTCGAGCTCTACTCCGACCTTTACAGCGGATTTTGTGAGAAAGTTACCAGTTGACTTGCGGAGGGCAGTTTGTTTCTCCCCGATAGCTTTGTGACGGTGATTTTCTTCTTCATGATTAAAAAGGGGCTGGCACCATTCAACTGGTAATTTGGGAAGTGTTGCGCAAAACACCGCACAAATAAACAAAATGACTGTTATAAATAAACTATAGATAATAAAATTCACAGTATTTCATGATTTGTCTTGATTAAATTTACATGAAATCTTAATATCGTTAATCAGTATACTACCTAAACTCAGAATATAATTTAATTAAAATTTTGATTTTAGGGACAAAATTTGTCAATTTCTTATGTTGATTTAAGAATGTAGACTTAAAGGGGCATTAGCTGTGTTTACCAAAAACATTCTATTTTTTCTTATTTTACTATTTGTACATGATGAGCAATAACAAATAAGAAATATACACAGCCAAACAAAATATTATATTCATATCTAGCATTATTAAAGTAACGGCAAGTGTGGTATTCATATACAAAAGTAAATTTGAATTAATCAATTACAGTTAAACAAGTGACAAACCAGGCTTTCTCGAGCAATTTTCACAAAAGATATAGGAATGTGCGAACTATAATGTCTGTGTCTATCTCTTTTTCTTATTGTATATTAATCTAATTAGCAAATAAAGGGACAGAGTGAAAAAAAACCATAACAGGTAATGCCCCTTGAATTGTTTTTGAGTCATATAGTAAAATCCATATAACCTGGCGAGGTGGAGACTTGCGAACCCTTTCTTGACCTGGACGAGTTTAACTTTTCAGTATTAAAGCATAACATTAATATTTCACTGACTAGAGTAATCGTTCCTGCTTGTCACCATACATAAAAGAGCATCCAGCAAGTAATAAAAGGCTTTTCCCGTGCAGTTTGTCATAACCGAAAAGTGAGTAGAATCACCCGTATGATAACCAAATGATTTCTCCGCCCCGCCATCTTATGTGATTTGGACAATACTGCTATCTATTCTCATCAATTATTCAATGCCGTTTACAGGAATTACTCACAACGCTGTATATAGGTGTGCTTGGACTTCTATTCTTTTCATTTTTGGTTTACCTCGCCGAAAAAGATTCCGAAATTCCAAAGTTCAAAAGTTATGCTGATGCACTTTGGTGGGGCGTGGTAAGTATGTTATTTACATGCATATAAATAATATAACCATATTATCAAAGTTATAATGCTGAAGACGATCGTTTTTTTCAATTATACTTCATCGGTTGAGCTCTTATTTACTTACTTATTTCCTTAACTTACCTACTTACTTACCTACTTACTTACTTAGTAACTTAATCCTATTTCTACCCAAAGGATCATAATAAATTCGCACAGCATGTCTTTTTCGATAGCCTGTATTACTGCAAGAGGATTTACTAGCCAGATGCTGCGAGAAAAAACCCATCAACCAGATTTTGTTGTTTAGAATCCTCTACGACAGTAAATAAATATATAAAATAGATTATATTTTTCTTATATCAGATTTTGCTAATATTTTAACATTATTAATTTAATGATACAGTTCAGAAAATAAGAGTGGACAATCACGTGCTTTT